>JARQOD010001128.1:0-108630 GCA_033576555.1 Oophaga sylvatica | reverse complement strand
ATCGCATCTTCACTTTCAGTTCGCAGCTTGCCCTTGGGCTAGCCACAGCCCCAGGGTTTCACAAAGGTTTTTGGCTGCTGTTGTGGTCCATTCTGCACTCCCGGGGGATAGTCATCTTGCCAAAACTTAGCGATCTCCTCATCAAGGCTCCGTCCTTTCAAGCCTGCGAGGAAAGTGTAACATTAAGCTAGACACTTTGCTCGCTTAGGGTGCTGGAATCTAAAAAAGTGTCTCTTGTGCCATCTCGAAAGATCACCTTTTTGGGGTGATCTTCAACACTGCTCGGGGTTTGGGATAACTCTTCCTCGGGACAAGGCCCTAGTTCTCCGTCAGGAGGTACGGGTCCTTCGCCAACCGATACCTCACACCATCCGGTTTTGCATGAGGGTCCTAGGAAGGATGGTGGCGGCAATCGAGGCCATTCCATTTGCCCAGTTCCATCTCCGCTCCCTCCAGCATGCAATCTTGGCAATATGGAACAGGAGCCCTTACTCGCTCAATCTTCGGTGCCGTCTGTCCCTGCAGGTCAGACAGACGCTCACATGGTGGACAAACAGCACCACTCTCCTCCAAGGGCGATTTTTTTTCCTCCAGTCCATTGGCTGGTAGTCACAACAGACGCCAGCCTTCTCGGATGGGGAGCAGTGTTTCGTCACTATACAGCCCAGGGGGCATGGTGTCGGCAGGAATCAACCCTCCCGATCAATGTTCTAGAGATCCGAGCTGTTCGGCTGGCTCTGAAGAGTTTTCACCATCATCTGGCTGGCTGCCCTGTCCGGATACAATCGGACAATGCCACGGCGGTGGCATACATAAATCATCAGGGGGGTACCCGCAGCAGGGCGGCCATGCACGAGGTAAAACATATTCTGACCTGGGCAGAGAGAAATCACTCTGTGATATCAGCGGTCCACATTCCGGGCGAGGAGAACTGGGCAGCGGATTTCCTCAGCCGTCAGGGGATAGCGTCAGGGGAATGGTCGCTACATCCCGAAGTTTTTCAGCAGATATGTCTACGCTGGGGAACCCCAGATGTGGATCTGATGGCCTCCAGGGTAAACGCCAAGGTGCCCAACTTCGTCTCCCGATACCGGGATCCGCAGGCAATTGCAGTGGACGCCCTGGTTCTACCGTGGAATCAGTTTTATCTTCCATACTTGTTTCCACCGATAGCTCTGCTCCCAAGGGTGATCAGAAAGATCAGGTTAGAGGGGGTCCCAGCGATATTAATCGCTCCGGATTGGCCGCGTCGTTCATGGTACTCAGAGCTAGTACAGTTGCTCGCCGACGCACCCTGGCGTCTGCCAGAACGCGTGGATCTTCTCTCCCAGGGCCCAGTCTACCACCAGAGCTCAGCGGTCCTGTGTTTGACGGCCTGGCCGTTCAATCTTGGATCCTAACCAGGGCTGGATTTTCCAAAAAAGTCGCTGCTACAATGGCTAGCGCTCGGAAACCCACCTCGGCTCGTATCTACCATGGTACTTGGAAGGTCTTTTTTGCATGGTGCAGGGAACAGGGTTGTTCTCCGCTTCTGTTTTCAATTCCAAACATTGTCTTTTCTCCAAGCGGGCCTAGATTCAGGTCTAGCTCCAAGTACTCTTAGACGACAGATATCAGCCTTGTCGGTTCTTTTTCAGAGAAGAATCGCGTCTAATTTGCAGGTTAAGACCTTTATTCAAGGGGTTGTCCATATAGTACCCCCCTACAGGACTCCCTTAGAGGTTTGGGATCTTAATCTGGTCCTAGGAGTCCTGCAGGAATCTCCATTTGAGCCTCTTCAGGAGGTTTCCCTGACTTACCTGTCATGGAAAGTGGTGTTTTTGGTAGCCATAACATCCATAAGGCGGGTTTCGGAGCTGGCAGCACTGTCTTGTCGAGCTCCGTACTTACTTTTCCATCATGATAAGGTAGTGCTCAGGCCAACACCACCTTTTTTGCCTAAAGTCGTGTCCTCATTCCATATTAATGAGGACATTGTTTTGCCCTCATTTTGCCCAGCTCCGACACACCGAGTGGAGAAGGCTCTCCATACGTTGGATCTGGTGAGAGCACTCAGGAGATATGTATCTTGGACAGCATCCTTTCGGCAGACGGACACGCTGTTTATCCTCCCCGAGGGTCGCAGGAAGAGACTCGCTGCCTCTAGGTCAACTTTAGCCAGATGGATACGGTTGACCATTCGGGAGGCCTACCGCATCAGAGGCGCTGTGGTTCCCGCAGGAATCAAGGCTCACTCCACCAGGGCAGTGGGTGCCTCCTGGGCTCTTCGGCATCAAGCTTTGGCGGAACAGGTTTGTAAGGCGGCAACCTGGTCCAGTCTGCATACTTTTTCCAAACATTATAATGTCCATACTCAGGCTTCAGCGGATGCAAGTCTGGGTAGAAGGATTCTTCAGGGCGCGGTAGCGCACCTATAGGCAATGCCTGTCATAAATTACACTGTGGAGTCGGTTTACCACCCAAGGGACTGCTTTGGGACGTCCCACAGTCTTGTGTCCCCCAATGAGACGAAGGAGAAATACGGATTTTTGTGTTACTCACCGTAAAATCCTTTTCTCCGAGACGCTCATTGGGGGACACAGCACCCTCCCTAATAGCCGGATGGCTTCGTTTTGGAGTTGATTCTATGTTTGGGTCTATGTCAGTAGTTTTACTTCTGGATATATTGTACCTGTGTTAACACTGATTTATTCTTTAGCCTACTACTGCTTTTTGCACTAAACTGGGTTTGCCTGCGGCCAGTGCTGAGGTGTATACGGCGGAGGAGGAGCTAACCTTTTTTTATATTTACTTAGTGTCAGCCTCCTAGTGGCAGTAGCATACACCCACAGTCTTGTGTCCCCCAATGAGCGTCTCGGAGAAAAGGATTTTATGGTGAGTAACACAAAAATCCGTATTTTTAAGGGTGTAGTTTTCAAAATAGGGGGGTTTCCACTGTTTAGGCACATCAGTGGCTGTGCAAATGTGAAATCGTATCCGCTATCTATTCCAGCCAATTTTGCGCTTCAAAAGTCAAATGCTGGTCCTTCCCTTCCGAATTTTGCTGTGTGCCCAAACAGTTGTTTTCCACTGACACATACGGTTTCACTGTACACAGAAGAAATTGCACAGCAAATTTTGGGGTCAATTTACTCCTGTTATCCTTGTGAAAAATAAAAAATATGGGGCAAAAGCAACATTTTTTGAGGAAAAAAATTTTTTTTTCATTTTTACAGCTCAACATTAGAAAATTCTGCGAAGCACCTGTGGGTTCAAGGTGCTCATCACATCTATAGATAAGTTCCTTGAGGGGTGTAATTTCCACAATAGGGATCATTTGTGGGGCTTTCCACAGTTTCGGCACATCAGTAGCTCGGCAAATGCGACATGGTGTCCCTTATCTATTCCAGCCAATTTTGTGCTCTTTCCCTTCCAAGCCCTGCCGTGCACCCAAACAGTAGTTTTCTACCACATATGGTGTATCAGCATACTCAGGAGACGTTGCCCAACAAATTGTAATGTCCATTTTCTCCTGTTATCCTTGTTGAAATGCAAACTTAGGGGCTAAATCAACATTTTTGAGTGGAAAAGGAAAATTTTTATTTTTTCCTTCCACATTGCGTTAATTCCTGGGAAGCCCTTAAAGGTTGATAAACTTCTTGACTGTGGTTTTCGGGACTTTTAGGGGCTCAGTTTTTAAAATGTCTCTTTTGGGTATTTTCTCTCATATGGACCCCTCAGTGACTTCAAATGTGATGTGGTCTTTACAAAAATTGTTTTTGTAAATTTTGTAAATTGAGAACTTGCTGGTCAAATTTTAAATTCTTCTAATTTCCTAACATAAAAAAAGTTTAAAAAATTGTGCTGATGTAAAGTAGACATGTGGTAAATGTTGTTTATTAGCTATTCTGTGTGATATAACTATCTGGTTTAAGGACATACAAAGTTATAATTTTTTGCCAAAATTCAGATATTTTCCCAAATAAAGGCAAAAAAAAATCTCAGCCTATGTTCACCACTAACATGAAGAACAATGTGTTGGAAAAAACAGGCTCAGACGATATCTATAAGGTTCTATTGGATTGTGATCTGGATATGCTTCCCCTTTTTTGTAAGGCGTGGGAAAGGGAGCTCCATCAAACCTTTACAAGAGAACAATGGTATAAATGTTTCCATCTCTCTCATAAATGTAATAAAGCCACTAAAGCTCATGAAACTAGTTATAAAATATCTATCAAGACTGTATCGTGTTCCTTCTGTCTTGCATAAATGGCTCCCGGGAGTATCCATCTTGTGCTGGTGACGTGGGGCCCATGTGGGTTTGATGTCGCATATATGGTGGGTGTGCTTGGCCTTGGCGGGATTCTGGTAAGGTGTTCTTAAAGCAATTAAAGAAATGACGGGGGTATCAATCCCTAAAAGTCCGGAAGCAATTCTACTATTTATGTTTCCCATTTCAAGAAATCACCTTCTTCAGGCTGCTTAGGTGGTAATTCCACGACAATGGAAGTCCTTAGACCCGCTTTCGCTAGAGGAATGGTTTGGGGAGGTGGCTAGAGTTCACCAGATGGAATTCCTGATAGCCCATCCACAAGAGGCAGCTAACAAAGTGGCTGCAAAATGGTTTAATTGGGAGTCCTTCTTATCCTCGTCAATGTACCAAAACATGCTAAGATACTTGCTACCTTATCCTTTTACGATATTTGATATGCCGGTATCATAGTTCATCCTCCATCAGCCTTAGTGATTTGTCCTCATGGTCCTTATAAACATTTCTTCTCTTTTCTCTTCTTGTTATTTAGTTTAACAGGTTGTCAATTGTCTTTTGCAAACCACTGTTGATACCGTATGGAGTTGTTTGTTTTGATGTAACTAAACAATTACCTATTTTAGTAGCTAATATGCCAAATGGTGTGTTCGTGTGAACCTGTTGATATGATTGCTTTTTGTTGTGTATTATAAAAATATAAAATTTTGAAAAAGAATAAAAAAAAAAGTCTGAGTCCCTGAGATCCGTTGAAGTGTTCCAGAGTTATTAATACATAAAGTGACCCTGGTCATAATTGTAAAGTTTGGCCTTGTCAGGAAGGTTAAAACAGTGTGAGGGGTGAAGGGGTTAATATATTTTTGTATAAGTTTCAGTGCTTTGAACAAAAAAACGGGACTCATCTTGATGCAGAAATGACCAAATTTTTCTGTAAGGAGTATACAATACATTTTATGTAGCTGAAGCTGTGTAATAACCCAAGGACCAGAGACTGGCAACCATGACAGGATACCAACACTGCTTCAAATTAATTTTCAGGTGTCCCAATGCTTCCATATAGGTCTTTAAAAGCCAATGTTTCACTTGTCCTCCTTTTATTTCTCTTTGCTCCTTAATTTTGTAATGAAAATACATGCAAAAATACATGAACTAGTCCAACCTTACACCTGCTCTAAAGTCATGGCTTCTGTGTACACGACCATCCTGCTCCTCCACTTTGCCTTGTTCTGTGCTATAATTCATGTAGCTATCAGGGAGTGTATGAGACAAGACACCGCCTAATAGTACTGACTTAGAGGCCACTTTATGATTCTCCACTGAACAGTTCATTGCAAAAATTTATTGACAAGCACATTGAAACATAAAGCTATAAAAAAAAGTATCATTAGAAGAGGAACTAAAAATTGTGCAACCTCTTGGCTTAATATCATAAAATACTAGTCCTCGCATTGTAGTCTTCAGATTGTACCCGTCTTCGTCCCCTAGTAACTGAATTTTAATACAATTTGTTGCTAAAGGCAGAATTTCTGAAAAAATTGTTTTTATTTCTTGGCAGATGACTGTGCGACAGAGGGACATCTCACAGTTACTGATTTTGAAGCAGCTGATTATGGTGCCATACCGTATATAAATGAAGAGCATGACATTATTCCAGATAAACCTCCAGCCGGTCACAGCAAAAATCTATCATCAATTCTTTATCAACAGGTTCTAACTTTTGATTTATTACAGATTGATAAGCAAAATAAAAACAACAAAAGGGATGCTGAACATCAAAAAGCTCATACAGGGAAGAAGCCACTTTCATGTTCAGAATGTGGGAAATGTTTTACCAAGAAAGCAAATCTTACTGCACATCAGAGAACTCACACTGGGGAGAAGCCATTTTCATGTGCAGAATGTGGGAAGTGTTTTACCAAGAAATCATATCTTACTGCACATCAGAGAACTCACACTGGGGAGAAGCCATTTTCATGTGCAGAATGTGGGAAGTGTTTTACCAGGAAATCATATCTTACTGTACATCAGAGAAATCACACAGGGGAGAAGCCATTTTCATGTGCAGAATGTGGGAAATGTTTTATTTGCAAAGGGGATCTCATTTACCATAAAAGCTCTCACACAGGGGAGAAGCCATTTTCATGTTCAGAATGTGGAAAACGTTTTACCAAGAAAGCAAATCTTACTATACATCAGAGAATTCACACAGGGGAGAAGCCATTTTCATGTTCAGATTGTGGAAAATGTTTTACCAAGAAAGCAAGTCTTACTATACATCAGAGAATTCACACAGGAGAGAAACCATTTTCTTGCGCAGAATGTGGGAAATGTTATATTTGCAAAGTGGATCTCATTAAACATAAAAGCTCTCACACAGGGGAGAAGCCATTTTCATGTTTAGAATGTGGAGAACGTTTTACCCAGAAAGCAAGTCTCACTGTACATCAGAGAATTCACACAGGGGAGAAGCCATTTTCATGTGCAGAATGTGGGAAATATTTTATTTGCAAAGGGGATCTCAGTAAGCATAAAATCACTCACATGGAGGAGAAGCCATTTTCATGTTCAGAATGTGGAAAATGTTTTACCTACAAAGCAAATCTTGTTGCACATAAGAAAATTCACACACTGGGGAAAAGCCATTTTCATGTCCAGAATGTGGGAAAGGTTTTACCCAGAAAACAAGTCTTACTGTACATCAGAGAATTCACACAGGGGAGAAGCCATTTTCATGTGCAGAATGTGGGAAATATTTTACTTACAAAGGGGATCTCAATAAACATAAAAGCACTCACACAGGGGAGAAGCCATTTTCATGTTCAGAATGTGGAAAATATTTTACCTACAAAGCAAATCTTGTTGCACATAAGAAAATTCACACAGGAGAGAAGCCATTTTCTTGCTTGAAATGTGGGAAAGGTTTTTGGAAGAAAGCAAGTCTTACTGTACATCTGAGAAAATGTAAGGAGGTGAAGGGTATTAACCCTTTAAGGTTTTATCCCCTTTAATAGTACTTACTTGTATATTTGTGTGCCTTGTATGATATTATGTACAGTATATATATATAATATATATATATATATACAGTACAGACCAAAAGTTTGGACACACCTTCTCATTCAACGATTTTTCTGTATTTTCATGACTATGAAAATTGTAGAATCACACTGAAGGCATCAAAACTATGAAGTAACACATGTGGAATTATACATTACACTTTACAAAAAAGTGTGAAACAACTGAAAATATGTCTTATATTCTAGGTTCTTCAAAGTAGCCACCTTTTGCTTTGATTACTGCTTTGCACGCAGAAAAGGTGAACGGATGGACTCTACATGCCTGGTTCCCACTGTGAAGCATGGAGGAGGTAGTGTGATGATGTGGGGGTGCTTTGGTGTTGGGGATTTATTCAAAATTGAAGGCATTCTGAACCAGCATGGCTACCACAGAAACGTGCAGCAGAATGCTATTCCATCCGGTTTGCGTTTAGTTGGACCATCATTTATTTTTCAACAGGACAATGACCCCAAACACACCTCCAGGCTGTGTAAGGGCTATTAGACCAAGAAGGAGAGTGTTCGGGTGCTACGCCAGATGACCTGGCCTCCACAGTCACCAGACCTGAACTCAATCGAGATGGTTTGGGGTGAGCTGGACCGCTCACCGCTTCAATTTTGAATAAATCCCCAACAGTGTCACCAGCAAAGCACCCCCACACCATCACACCACCTCCTCCATGCTACACGCCTGGAACCAGGTATGTAGAGTCCATCCGTTCACCTTTTCTGCGTGCAAAGCAGTAATCATAGCAAAAGGTGGCTACTTTGAAGAACCTAGAATATAAGACATATTTTCAGTGGTTTCACACTTTTTTGTAAAGTGTAATGTATAATTCCACATATGTTAATTCATAGTTTTGATGCCTTCAGTGTGATTCAACAATTTTCATAGTCATGGAAATACAGAAAAATGTTTGAATGAGAAGGTGTGTCCAAACTTTTGGTCTGTACTGTATGTGGGGTTGTGTTATAGGTAGATAGTGCATCCTAGGGGTCACTAGAGGAGAGCACTAGAAGGGTAGTGTATATATTTATAATGGCCACTTCTGACTGTACACCCAGGACTTGCTGTGTTAAAGTAGTTAGTGCCTGTTTACAGAAAGACACCACAGTGAACACATCCTTAATAGTGGGATTCTCCTGTATATCACTCTCCTCCTGTGCTGCCACAGCCATTGTCTCCCCCTCAGAGTTACTGCTCCCTGAGGATATTCCTCCCTCAGCCTGTGGCGCCATCCCTTCTTCCCCGTCCTCCTCCTCCTCTCCCTCTGACTCTTGCTGTTTAGCGCTCTCCACATTGTCGGCATACCTCTACAGCTTCGCCGCAGCACTCATACGACGCTGACAGGCAGCGTTAATCTTGGCCGCCTCCTCCTTCTTCTCAGCGCCATCTTGGGAGCTGCTTCCGTCTCCCCAGCCCACATCTTTCTGCCTCCGGCGGGTCATTACGGCTCACCTCCGCTCCCCACTGCACTGCCGGTGATCCGCAGCTCTTCCCCCACCTTTCGGTCGGCTGAGGCTGGCGGTGACGGTGGCGGATCGTCCTAATAAGCTAGGCACCGGCGGGAGAGTGCGAAGACACGTCCTCTCACATTGCCTACCAGGCTCCGCCCCCAGTGTATATATTTATGAGTTAAGTGTAGCTTGCGAGGGATCACTAATGGCGGCACGTTAGAGATGTAGTTAGAACATTATAAAAATATGTCAATACAATATTTGGGTTTGGCCACTAGATGGGGGCATAGCGCACATCCAGCCCAATAGACACAAGAGGTTAGGGCTTTTTGCTAGGGAAAGATCGCCTCCAAGCTGGAATCTGTCAGGAAGGTTTCCTCGTAGCGGAAGTCAGTCGGGAGTGGACCTTGCTAGTGTGAGGACGTCCACATTCCTGGGGCCTGAGCATAGGGTAGGAAGAAGAGGGGACCAGCAACCCCTGAAGAAGCCGGTGAAGGATTCACCGTGCGAAACGTGAGCCCAAAGAGAGTGGGTTTACGTAGCCGTAGTCCAGTGGAAGAACCACTGTGGGAATGCTCATTAGAAGAGGTGCATGAGCGTAGAAGCGAGTGGGCCATCAGAAGTATCCGGGCAGGATAACCAGAGATGGGTGGACAACCTAGTAGATGTGTCTTTCTTATGCTGGATTGAAGTGTCTCCAGGGGAAGAGATCGAAGTGCCGTTTTCACCGGGCTCCTCGTCCCGTCAATACTTAGTGGTCCATTCTGGTGTAGCAGAGAAGAAGAGGCAGAATTGTGAAGAATGTATTGCTGGTATTGATTAAGACGTGCTTAGGGTGTCTTGTATGTGCTGTGTCCAGAGGAAAATAAAGCAGAACTGTCTGACGTGATTTGGGACTCTGACTCTAATTGCTCTGTACCCTCCCTCATGGGAGGAGAACACCCCAGGCGAATGGAGACTACAGAGATAAAATACATAGCAGCTTTCAGTGCATCGGCCCCGCGGCCGTCCCTTTACAAAGTCACACAGGAGAAAAGCTATTTTCATGTCCAGAATGTGGGAAATATTTTACCTTCAAAACAAATCTTGTTGCGCGTAATTAAACTCACACAGGGGAGAAGCCATTTTCTTGTTCGGAATGTGGGAAATGTTTTATCAAGAAAGCAAAATTATGCGCACATCAGAGATGTCACACGAGAGAAACCATTTCTATGTCAAGAATTTGGAAAATGTTTTGCAAACAAAACAAATCTTCTTAGACATGACAAGACTCACAAAGTTGATAAGCTATTTTCGTGTTCAAAAGGTGGGAAATATTTTACCAACCAATTAAATCTTGCTGCACATCTTAGAACTCGCACAGGAGAGAAGCCATTTTCATGTCCAGAATGTGGGAATTGTTCTTCCTGTAAATCTACTCTTTTTATAAAAAAATGAATGCACACAGAGAAGCCATTTTCATATTGGGAATTGGAAAATGTTTAATAAAGAAACTTATATTTTCTTACACAAAATAGAAATTACACAGAGAAGTAGGCGCTTTTAGTCACAAGCCTAAAAGGGAAGCAATTTAGATCACTAAATGATAATGATTAGGACATGTGCTGTATGCAATGAGCAATAACCGGTAGAATGGATATAACAATCCGAAATATTTCATCTTGTATATCGAATACTTTATTTTTTTGTAAACAATATAACTGCATCTTAAAGAGGTTGACAAGCACTTCTCTTGTATACATGATCGTGACAGTTGCAGAGGCAAACATCAGACAAGTATCTAATAATTATGGTGTCTTATTAATCAGATGAGACCAACTGTCCTAATTAAGTTCAACAGCATCTATCCGCACCTGATACCAGACTACATAGAAGAGAGAGGTGTCGGACCGCCCCTTTAAAACTTGTAACCAAGGATTAATAAACTGCTTTTAATACTAATATCCATCTCTTTGTATCTATTGTTTGTATTGTCTATGAGTTAAGATATTGCCGTAGGACCTGTGTAGTGGAGGGACAGCTGGTATGGTTTGTATAGAAGTATTGAAGGCAGAATTACATAAAGGATCTCCGGTTTAAGACAATTTTCTGTTTTTTAAATTATCCTTTTATAGGAACCAAGTATAATTACCCAGATTTGCATTGCTCTATAAGATTTTCAGAGGACCTTTCACCAGTTTAGGCATTTTAACTGGCCACATCATGGAATGTTGACTGCAGAGCTGAGTAAAACTTTGCTTTTATTGTTTAATTTTTCCCCTCCGTTGCAGAGATATTAGCTTCTAAAGCTCAGGCCAATATTTATGTTATAGTTCATCTGGGTGCTGAGAGAGATTTATCTCTGGGGACTTGTACTTCTCCTTAATGAGGTTAACAATCATAAGTAGGCATCATCATGCAGGAGAAAAAAGAATACACCGTCCTTTCATCACTGATGTCTACAGCTACTATTTAGAGATACTGCAGAGGTATGTATCATTATAAACTTCTAGATCTTATCGAACATCAGTCAGTGTGGGGGGAGGATTAGAACTGAGAGTATTGTGAGATAAGATCTGGAAGTGTTTGATACTGTTTTGTCTCATGTGGTGAGGTGGATCCTCCAAGCCCTAGGACCGGGAGAGGACGGGCAATGGTCATGTGGAAAACGGGTACTGGAGACTACTGGCAGACAGTACATCGGGAGACAGATACCGCATGCACTGGAAGCCGCAGGACACATTTGACGAAGGTGCGGGAGTGCCTGGTAACACATACCAGACAAGGCACCATTTACCCTCAAACACGCTTCCTATTTTCAACAATTGAACTCGTCAGCCATTTTTCTCCAGCAACACTATGAATAAGACTGGCAGGGTTGAAATGTTAAGCTTTTGTCTCTATTTTTTTTATCATCGGTTAATTTCCTGCACCTTCTTCCATATAATTGCTTTTGTCTTATTTGCTATATGTGAAATAAACTTTCTGCAAATGTTCATCAAGAGTGTGCAGTGATTCATTACTACTCCATGACAGGTGTGTAACTGTACCCCTCTCCTCCTCTTACGGCTCCTTCCAAATGAATCCATCACAACCAAAAGAGGATGAAATCAAATTATGAGAAAAATAGCGACCATTGAGCTTGTCGGGGATTAAGCCTACAAGCAGACTGAAGATACTCCAGGTTTTTGTGGTATAGATAGTCACTGAGAAATTAGCTCGTTCAAGAAGATGTTGCAAATCCTTAGTGCCCAATTTTATGAATAAGAGTTCATGGTCACCAATGGAAAAATTCTATTTTTCTGAAGAAAATTTTGTGGAGAAAAATCCACAGGTATGATTTCTTGCTCTAGAGATATTTTTAGAGAGAAGTGCATTTACTCCAATAGTGGAGACATCCACTTCAAGGAAGAAAGGTCTGTTCACATCAGGATGGGTCAGGACAGGAGCAGTGTAGAAACCAGTCTTGAGTTCTAGAAAGGTTTGAACAGCAGATTTGATCAGTTCTGGAAATTAATGCCCTTCCGAATTAGGATCCTCAGCAGAGCAACCACTTGAGAGTAGTTTTTATTAAACTGGTGATAATTAACAAAGTCAAGGAATCTTTGATAAGCCTTGAGACCAACTTCCTGTGGCCAATCCAACATGATGGGAACTTTCTCTGCGCCTATATAAAGACCACCAAAAGAAATGATGGAGCCAAGGAATGGCAATTCTTGTTGCTCAAACAGACATTTCTTCAACTTGTCATAGAGGAGGTTTTGTCGTAATGGAATGAAAAGGACATGAAGGCAATTAGAATCCAAGTCTCTGGTGAAGATTAGGATGTTGTACCGATAGACCAAGATATATTGATGAATAATAGTAAATGTCCACAATCCACACTAATTCATTCTGATGAATAGCACGTCTATATTGCCTTAGATTCACATACAAAAATATTTGCCATAGAGACCACGAATGGGTACCTATGAGCAAAAAATTAGAAGTGGTAAGTAAAATTAAAAATTAATATATTTTATTTACACTGCTCAAAAAATAAAGGGAACACTTAAACAATAGAATATAACTCCAAGTAAATCAAACTTCTGTGAAATCAAACTGTCCACTTAGGAAGCAACACTGATTGACAATCAATTTCACATGCTGTTGTGCAAATGGAATAGACAACAGATGGAAATTATTGGCAATTATCAAGACACAATAAATGAGTAGTTATGCAGGTGGGGGACCACAGACCACATGTCAGTACCAATGCTTTCTGGCTGATGTTTTGGTTGCTTTTGAAAGTTGGTTGTGCTTTCACGCTTGTGGTAACATGAGACGAACTCTACATCCCACACAAGTGGCTCAGGTAGTGCAGCTCATCCAGGATGGCACATCAATGCGAGCTGTGGCAAGAAGGTTTGCTGTGTCTGTCAACGTAGTCTCCAGAGGCAGGAGGCGCTACCAAGAGACAGGCCAGTGGAGCAGGAGACATGGAGGGGGCCGTAGGAGGGGAACAACCCAGCAGCAGGACCGCAACCTCCGCCTTTGTGCAAGGAGGAGCACTGCCAGAGCCCTGCAAAATGACCTCCAGCAGGCCACAAATGTGCATGTGTCTGCACAAATGGTTAGAAACCGACTCCATGAGCATGGTCTGAGTGCCCGACATCCACAGATGGGGTTTGTGCTCACAGCCCAACACTGTGCAGGACGCTTGGCGTTTGCCACAGAACACCAGGATTGGCAAATTCGCCACTGGCGCCCTGTGCTCTTCACAGATGAAAGCAGGTTCACACTGAGTACATGTGACAGAGTCTGGATACACCGTGGAGAGCGATCTGCCTGCAACGTCCTTCAGCATGACCTGTTTGCAGTGGGTCAGTGGGGTGGCATTTCTTTGGAGTGACGTACAGCCCTCTATGTCCTCGCCAGAGTTAGCCTGACTACCATTAGGTACCGAGATGAGATACTCAGACCTCTTGTGAGACTATATGCTGGTGCGGTTGGCCCTGGATTCCTCCTAATGCAGGACAATGCCACACCTCATGTGGCTGGAGTGTGTCAGCATTTCCTGCAAGATGAAGGCATTGAAGCTATATTGAAGCTATGGACTGACCCGCCCGTTCCTTTATTTTCCTTAGGCATTCGCACTGAGATCTTATCTCCCGAGATTTTGGTGCCCAGATCTCCACATGCGCATGTGCCACCCCATTTTCCCAGAGTCCACCCCATAGGAAACCAACTGCGGGGGCTCTGGCCTTTCACAAGATGTCAGCAGAGCTCTGGCAGCACCAGACACCCGCAGCGGCGTACTGCACATTTGAACACCCCCTCATCCCACCCTGCAGCAACGCTCCACTCTTGCCTCCTCCAGCAGCAACCCTGGGACCCTGCTCCACTGCGGCAGGTAAGGTATACCCCCATTATATGACGCACCCCCATTTGCCCCCCAAATTTTGGGGGGAAAAGTGCATCTTATAATCCGAAAAATACGGTACTTTTTTAGAATAAAATTAAACACATGATAAAAAACTACAAGACCTCTAGTGTGAGGGATGGGAAGGATTAAGACCTCATTTACATTAATAAATCATAGACTTGTAAGATTACATATGTAGATAGAAGGCAGGATTATACATAGCTCAAAAGAACGCACCAATACAATACTGCATTGTATATTAAAATTAATTATGTATATGTAAAATATATCCAATACTCTACCAATGCTGTATTGGTGTCTTTTAAAATGCAAGTGCTTATCCCTCTATTAAGAACTAATTTATAGCACTGATAAAGATTCGTTATTGCACAAAAATCTTTATTGTAGCCATATGATAATGCACATGGATCCTAAATCAATGTTTGTACAAAGTAATGGATAATCTTGATTTACGGCATCTAACAGTACATATGAGTAGCGTAATGCCTGCAGAGTTTTTTTTATTATTACAAGTTCATAAAAATAATAAAATGCCCTGCTGGGTGTACTTACAAGTAATGTATGGTAAAGCGGTTTCTCCTCTGCCCCGATGCGCATTTCATCCCACACTTCTTCAGGGGGTGTGTCGGGGATGAGGGACGCAGGACCTTTAAATGATGATGTGCCAATGGGAGCCTGTATGTCGCGATCACGTGGGTCCAGTAAATTGCAAGGAGCATGACGCGTTTTCATTGGCTGTAAGCTATAATCATCAACATTAACAGAAATAAACACTTGAAATGACTCTATATAATGAGTTTCACTTTGTGTATTGAAGAACTGAAATAAATAATCTTTTTGATGATATTCTAATTTTGTGAGAAGCACCAGAATGTGTGTATATATATTGTGATGTCTATGCTGTGCAGGAATGAGGCAGTGACCCAAGCAAGTTCAAAAACAAAACGTCTTTAACATCCAAACCTTACAGTGCACAGTACGCTGTATCCTCCGGATCGCAGCTGGGAAAATCAGCAGACAGTCCGGGACCGGTTGCCGTGAGCGACCGCAACACCATGTACGCAGGGGGTGCCAGACCTTTTGGCTCCGCTCCGCAGTGCTCTGCAGACCAACTGCTCGGTCTGTTTGCAAGCCAACACTGACACCCAAAACCCCATACTACAGGGTTTAAACATGAATCTGTGGCCATGGCCACTTGTAAGACCCGGCCCTGGAGTGGAGCGACCCACCCCACTACCATCCTGTAGATTGCTACAAAAATAAAATCCCATTCCAGGTTTTTACTGAATATTGCCTTGGCCAAATAACCTGACCAGGTTCATGCTCACTTTTATCTCTGCCTTGTGACTCACAGGCGTCTTGCTGTGAACACAAGGCACTCCAGCAGGTCTAATAGGACTTCTTCCTCATCCTGGTGGATACTTAGCGACCATCACATATGACACCGGTCACTGCCTCACATACCCCCACCTTTGTTCAAACTTGTGGGGTTGAACATTCGTCACTATACAGGGGGCCTGTGACAGGGCAACTGCATTTCCCTGTGATTTCCTCGACCGATATTCTACTGAGTAAAGGGTATGCCACACTAAACAAGGTTGCTAATGAGATCGCTAAAAAACGTCACTATTTAGCGATCTCGTTAGTGACGCTATTGTGTGTGGCATGTAGCAACGACGTGGCCCCTGCTGTGATCTCGCTGATCGTTCACTAGAGTTCTGGACCGTATTTAGATCGTTGGCGTCCCGCTGGTGACGCTATATCGCTGTGTCTGGCACCTTTTGTGAGCGATGTGCGCTGTTTTTTACATCGCAATGACAGTTAAAGTCGTTAATGAGATCGCTAACCGCTTATGAGTCCTTAACGAGATCGCTAAGTGTGGCAGCTACTAGCGACATTAAAACGATCACAAAAACGATCGCATTAGTATGCGTCGTTATTGTGATCGTTAGCGGGAGTGTTTAGTGTGGCAGTACCTTAACTGAAGTTTTGTAGGGACAAAAACCATCTGGTGACTCGGGCATTCCACTCTTTTGCGTTTGTCATTCAGACGAGGTGTGAATGGTCCGTTACCAAACTAAACTGACACCCGAGCAAATAGTAGCATAGGGACTCCAATTCCCATTTAATCGCCAACCACTCCTTCTCCACTACGCTATAATTTTTCTCTGCCGGGGTCAGTTTCCTGCTCAAGTAGGTGACTGGATGCTCATCCCGTTCACCTCTTGCGACAGCACCGCTCCTAGGCCTACCTCTGAGGCATCGGTTTGCACAATAAAGGTTTTCTTGAAGTCAGGAATGATGAGGACAGCAAAATTGGGTATAAACTGGCTACCCAATGATAGCAAGGAATGCCCTTACCTGTTTAGCAGTTAAGAGCTTGGGCCAGTTTTGAATGGCCTCAACCTTGTTTACCTGGGGCTTGATAACCCCGCGGCCGATCACGTAACCTAAATACCGGGCCTCCGGGAGACCTATCACGCATTTCTTTGAGTTTGCTGTTAACCCTGCGACTCTAAGAGACTCCGGCACTGCTTGTACCTGGGACAGATGGGTATCCCAGTTGGTACTAAAGAAGACTATATCATCCAAATAGGCTGACGTGTAATCCCGATGAGGCGCTAAACACAATGTCCATCAGCCTCTGGAACGTGGCCAGAGCCCCGTATTATCGAAAAGGCAAGACGACATATTGGTAGAGACCCTCTGGTGTTATAAGAGCGATCTTTTCTTTCAATGACTCTGTTAAGGGGACCTGCCAGTAACCTTTGGTGAGATCCAGCGTGGTGAAATACTGGGCATCCCCCAGTCTCTCAATCAGCTTGTCCACCCGTGGCATGGCATAGAGGTCAAATTTTGACACTTCATTTAACCTCCTGAAGTCATTACAGAAGTGTAATGACCCGTCTGGTTTGGGGATTAGGACAATGGGGCTGGCCTAATCACTTCGGGACTCCTCAATGCCTCCCAACTGGAGCATTTGCTACACCTCGGCCGTGATAGCTTGCCTTCAGGCTTCTGGCACTCGGTACAGTTTCATCCGTACTCTTACCTGTGACTCGGTGACATTGTCATGTTGTATCACCGAGGTTCGCCCCGGCATTTCTGAGAATACGTCTGTATTGCTCTGCACGAGGGCCCGAGCCTCCCTCCACTGCTGTTTGGTGAGAGCAACATTTATTTTAACCTGGTCCCCTGCTGTGTCCTTGGCCAGTGCCAGAGGGACCCTTGGTGGTACGACCAGAGTCACCAAACATTCCCTGTCCTTCCAGGCCTTTAGCAGGTTTACATGATTCAATTGCTCAGATTTCCTTTTCCCGGGTTGGTACACCCTATAATTCACTTTGCCTACCTTCCCCCATATCTCAAAGGGCCCCTGTCACTTGGCCATGAGCTTACTCTCTGGAGTAGACATGAGGACCAACACGCGATCCCCTTGTTTAAAGGTCCTGACCGTGACCCTTTTATTATACATGCGGCTCTGAGCGGCCTAGGCATCCAACAGATGCTCCTTTACTATTGGCCGCACAGCTGCAATCCAATCCTGCACCCTTGCCACATGCTCGATGACACTCTTATGTGGAGTGGGCTCCTGTTCCTATGTCTCCTTGGCTACAGCCAGCAGTTCCCTCGGGTGCCTGCCATACAAGAGCTCAAATGGAGAGAACCCTGTGGTCGCCTGCGGTACCTCGCGGATGGCGAACATTAGATAGGGCAATAACATGTCCCAATCCCTCCCATCCTTTTCGACCACCTTTTTAAGCATGGTTTTGCGGGTCTTATTAAACCACTCCACCAAACCATCGGTTTGTGGATGGTATACCGACGTCCGTAGCTATTTAATCTGGAGCAGCTTACATAGCTCCCTGGTCACCTTAGACATAAAAGTAGTTCCCTGATCTGTAAGGATCTCCTTGGGTTGCCCAAGGCGACAAAACATGGCAAATAGTTCACGTGCTATTAGTTTAGCCGAGGTGTGGAGAAATGGTACCGCCTCTGGGTACCGAGTGGCATAGTCTACGACTACCAATATGTGTTGGTGACCCCGTGCCGATTTCACTATTGGCCCTACCATATCCATCGCAATTCGCTCGAAAAGTACCTCTATAATGGACAGAGGCACCAATGGACCAATGTGAGCCATGTCGAGCACCATCCGGCGGTGGGACTGGGGCTCTACCAGTTATTCTACCACCTCACCCCAGATTTTATCAACCCTGTACAGTAACTCCTGGTTGATCAGAATTTGTGGGAACTTCGTCTCCGCGCCTGGTTGCTGAGCCACCCCATTTACCTCGATTACCGTGCTCAGGTCAACGTGGGATCCTGGAGCTGAGCTGTTCCGAACTTACCAGAGGATACCTCCAGCTCAGGGATCGGTGGGGTCTCCTCGACATCTCCTGCCAATACCTCTAAGGGGAACCTATCAGGATTACACTCTGTCTCTAGGTTGGCGACCCCTATGGCAGGTATCTCAACATCTTCGGGTTCTGCACCCGGCACAACATTTTCATCCTTCCCTGCCAATACCTCTAGGGGAAACCTACCGGGATTACTCTCTGTCCCTAGGTTGATGACCCCTATGGCAGGTATCTCAATATCTTCGGGTTCTATGTCTGAAACGTTTATCGTGAGAGGGTTGACTCTGGTCTCCCACAGGGACCAAAACAGGGACAAGTCTCTCCCCAATACAGTCCCATATTTTAGAGTCTTACCACTCCCACCACACGTCTTATTTCTCCACATTAGGTGGGAAACATAACCTCTGCAGTCGGATACTCTTGGAGGTACACATGTATGCACACCACCCCCGCATTCCATCCATTACGACTGTCCCCAGCAACCAGGGACCCATGTACCAGAGTCAGCAATCTCCCTGAGTCCACGAGAGCGTCCATCTGGTACCTATTAACGAGTACCTTGCACAGCTGAGGTTCGGTATCGGCAGGGCCTATAGTGGAAGTGCAGACTGGCTGGGCGTACATAGTCACACGGTGGGTATACCCACAGTCCATGGGTTCAGCTGTCGGGCAGTTGACAGCAACATGTCCGGGCCCTTGGCACCGCCAACACTTAATAGCTGCACCACGAGGGAACCTAGGGGACGATTTGGGGGACACAAGTCTATTGTCACTCTCCTTTCGGGTCACCTCCTCAGTATGGGCTTGGTCCGGTTGGGCCCCAGTGGAGGGTCGTGGACTTTTTTCAGGCTCCTGAGCTGGTGGAGCCTTACGTGACAGCCTGAGCGAAGCAGTGTCCCGGATAAAGTCCTGAGTGGCTGTATATCGCTCAATCAGTCCTACCACCTGGTCCAGAGTGCCCGGGTCTCCTTGTCCCACCCAACGCTGTATGGCTGTGGGCAGAGCTCTCACCAGCCGGTCAACCACCACGTCTATTATCTGAAATAGGGTTAAAGTCTCAGGTTGGAGCCACCTTTTCACAAGCTGCAGCAAGTCATAAACCTGAGACCAGGCAGGCTGGACTTCCACGTAAGTCCATAAAAACACCCGTTGGGCTCTCACATAGGTATAAACCCCAGTCGAGCAAGGATCTCACCTTTTAGCTTGGCGTAGTCCTGGGCTTCCTCCCAAAAGAGGTCCAAGTTGGACTTTTGCTCATCACCCCTGTTCTGCCCGTCTTATGTGTATGTGTACATAATCCTTGCAGACAGCATAAACCTTGATCCCAACAGTGATTTGATAGACACGTGATGTCTGTTACCAAGTTTATTGCAGGAATCGAATATGGTAAAAAACTGTGGAACAAATAACAGTATTTTACTATGTGCTCACAAACATGTGGCAAGCATAAAATATATACACAATATACAATGGTGAGGGAACACACTATATGCATAACATGTAGTTACACATAACATGCGGTATATCCCATTCTTACTGCACAGTCAGAAAAGCATAGACTACAACTTTCACATTTTCATAACAGCATGATGTAAACATCCCAATATTTATACGGCTGTCAAGTTCATGGTGAATGTGTTTAAGACCTACCGATTGTGCGGCTACAGATCTGGATGTAAGAGATCACTATTGGATTCTGATGTCAGGAGGTACTCAGGAATGAACTGTCTTAGCTGTATACTGAGCAAAAAACATGGCTGCTGGGGCTGACTGCTGAGTCATCAAAGCTATGACTCATGAACTACGGTGTGGTAGATATGTCAAAAAACTTCAATATCAACAACCAAAGACATTCTATAAACGACCACTAGATGGTGCTGTTATACCACATAACAAATCTGAATGTTTGCACAGAAAATTCTATTGGAACATCACACTCCTCGCCTGGTATATTAAAGATACCACTTTAAGGTACCTATGGAGAGAGCAACAAAATCAGTTCAGTGACTGGTCTGAGGAAAAGTTTAGGTTCGTGTTGCCTGCAGATCTTGACCTCCACTTTCCTAACTTTTCCATCTTCACTTGGAAACACTTTGGTTATCAGTCCCAAAGGCCAGTCATTTCTTTTTGACTGAGTGTCTTTGACAAGAACAACATTACCAACCTCCATGTTGGGTTTACTGGCTTGCCATTTATTCCGGGTCTGTAAGGTAGAAACATAAGGACGAATCTCTGCATCAGAATCTGGTTCTAACATTTCAAATGTGTCTTTCTCAAAAGTGTCTTGTACTGATTTGTAGAGAAATGCTGGTCCTGTGAGCCATGTAGTGTCTTTAAGATGGGCTGCAGGAACAGCTCTTGTTGCGTGGTCTGCTGGGTTGTGATCAGTTGATACATAACGCCACTGGGTAGGTCGTGTTGACCTCCTGATTCTTTGAACTCTGTTATGTACGTAGACATAGAATCTTCTAGTCTCATTGTGAATGTAACCCAGCACTACTTTACTGTCTGTATGGAACACCGTATCTTCAAGCTTTAAATCTATCTCTGTCACAATGAGCTCAGCTAGCTCTGTTGCTAGAACAGCAGCACAAAGTTCCAGTCTTGGTATGGTAAGCTCAGGACATGGTGCCAATTTTGCCTTTCCCATCACGAAGCCAATCTGGACTTGACCTTGATATCTGTTGTTTTAAGGTAAGCGACTGCAGCTATCGCCTTTACTGAAGCGTCACAAAATATACACAACTGCTTAGTCTGAACCTCTGCAGCAGAGATGTGAGCATATGGTCTGTGAATGTGTAGATTAGACAAAGTCTTTAGAGAGTCTCTCCAGGTTACCCATAGAGCTTCTTTCTCTGGGGGAAGTGGAGAGTCCCAATCACATGTGTCTGCAGTTAAATCTCTAAGGAGAGTCTTACCTTGGATGGTGACTGGTGCTGCAAATCCAAGTGGATCATATAGGCTGTTGATGGTGGATAAGACACCACGTCGTGTGAAGGGCTTTTGCTCTTGGTCAACTTGGAAGGTAAAGGTGTCAGACTTGAGATCCCAGCTGAGCCCTAAGCTGCGTTGCATGGGTATGGGGTCCGTTGCAAAGTCTAGGTCTTTCAGATCGCTGGCATGATCTTGAACTGGGAAGGCTGCCATAACATCTTCGCTGTTTGAAGCTATTTTATGCAGTCTGAGGTTTGAACAGGAAAGCATACGTTGAGTCCTCTTGAGTAGGCTGATTGCAGCCTCTGGTGAGGGAAGTGACTTTAGGCCATCATCCACATAGAAGTCTCTTTCAACAAACTTCTTAACGTCTTGCCCATAGTTTTCTTTTAAAGGCGGGGCTACTTCTGCATGGTCATTTTCAAATATCTTGCTCATGAATGAGAAGAAGTGCTCCTTCATTTCTGGTCTTTTCTCAAAGTTGCGCCTGAGAGAACTGAAGCGTTTTGTGGCTTGAACTCTGTTGTTAGGAAGGCGGGTCCTCTTGTTTTGAAAGGCAGTGGTGCTACCCAGGTATTTGTTTCATCTTTAGAGAATCCTTGTTCCATTATACTTAAGACGGTCTCATCTTCAATAGAGCAAGCGGTCTTGTTGTCTTCCTTTGTCCTCTGGAACACTGTACACCCTAGATGATCTTCATCTTCTGCACAGTCCGGGTATAACACACTTGTAGGCTTCTCTCTTACAAGGAATCTGTTAGGACAAGGCTGAAAGAGGGATGGACGTCCATTTTCCAATGTATTTGTGAAGAGAGAATTCACAGTGGTTGGTTTGTGAACGCTTCCTAGGCAGACATCGCCTATAATGACCCACCCTAGGTCGAGCTTCTGAGCATAAGCAGAACTGTGAGGACCGTTTATCTGTTTCCTCACCTTGTGGACTCTTATGATGTCTCTTCCAAGCAGAAGTACTATTGGAGCGTCTGGGTTGACTTCAGGAATTAGGTGCGCTATATTTTTTAGATGTCTATGATGTGATGCTGCTGCAGGTGTAGGAATCTCTTCTCTGTTGTTTGGGATCTGATTGCATTCTATCAGCGTAGGCAGAGGCAGGGATGTTTCACCATTTAAGGATTCAATTTGGTAACCAGTAGCTCTTCTCCCTTTTTCTTCACTCACACCTGTGCAAGTCTTAAGTGAATATGCCGAGCTGTTTCCTTTAATGTCGAAGATATCAAAGAAAGTTGAATTAGCGAGAGACCTGTTGCTCTGATCATCAAGGATGGCATACAACTTTACAGCTTTCTCTTTGTGACCAATGGGGTAAACTGTGGCAAGACAGATCTTGGAGCAAGATTTGTTGCTAAGTCCTTCTCCACAGACTTGGGTGCACTGAGGTGTCACTTCAGGAGGTGTAGGGTCTCTCTGCTCCTCGCCGTGCTCTGCCACTTGGTCTGAGGGTGTGAGAGTCCATGGAGCTGGTCCTGGGTGTAAAGCTGTGTTATGCTCTTCACTGTCACATTCTGAGCATTTAATGTTTGTTGTACAGTCTTTTGCAAGATGTGAAGTTGCTGCGCAGCACCTGTAGCAAATGTGGTTTTCTTTGAGGAAAGTTTTGCGATCTTTGAGCTGTTTTTCTCTGAATCCTCTGCATTTCAACAACGAATGTGGTTTCTTATGCAGAGGGCATTCTTTGCACGGGTCTTTAGATGAGGTCTTATCAGTCTCTGCAGTACTATAAGTTTTGCGTGAAGTGTCTTGAAGAGATACACTGGTTTTGTGTACTGCCACTGGTGTATCTCTCAGGTTACGCATTGAGACAGGTTTACCTGATTTGGGGTACGTGGTGTCAAACATTGAGAAGTCAAAGCTGGGGTCATTTCTAATCTTTGCTTGTTGGTGTACAAAGTCCACAAAGAATGAGAATGGAGGAAATGGGACGTTGTATCGTTCCTTGTATTTGGAGCCTTGACCGATCCACTTATCTATCAGACCTTGCGGAAGTTTGCGTACTATGGGATTTACACCGCGTGCTGTGTCCAAGAATGCTAGGCCTTGTAAGTCTCCTTGAGCTTTGGCAACTTGAAGTTCTGTCAACAGATCGCTCAATTCTCTCAGTTTTTGGAAACCTTTACCTTGCATCTTGGGGAAATCCTCAATTCTTTTGAAGAGTGCGTTTTCTATCACTTCTGGTGAGCCGTAACACTCCTCCAGTCTCTCCCATATCAGGTTTAGTCCTCTGTCGGGATAGTCTAAATTGATGTCCCTAATCCGTTTTGCATGCTCTGTGGATTCATTTCCTAGCCACTTGACTATAAGGTCCACCTCCTCGTTTGCAGACAGATCCAGATCTTTGATTGTATTTCTGAATGAGGATCGCCATGCTCTATAGCCTTCAGGTTTGTCGTTAAACTTGGAGAGTCCTTGGGTTATCAACTCACGTCGAGCAAGGAATTTGAGAACATCTGACATACCTTGATTTCTGTTTGATGAATCTGGAAACGAGCTGAGGTGCAGAGGTCCATGTGGGTTAGAGTAGTCTTTAAACTTGTCTTTGTTGTAATAACTACCATCTACTTGTTCCTTCTTGAAGGCTGGAGCTGCTCTGCAGTTGTCTGTCGGTTGGAATGCAGGTTGCATTGGGGACCGATGATATATAAAGTTACTGTCTTGCTTGATGTATGGCATTTGGAAGGCTGAGGCTGCTTGTTGTGTGACAGGATTAGGCTGGAGTTTGTAAGCAGGGGTTGACTCAGCTCCTGGACCGTAATACAGACCGTCATCTGACTTAGCATACTGCAGTACGTATTTTGAAGTGTGTCGTGCTTTGTCCTGTTGACTGAGCTCTGATCCAAGAATACTGCTGCGTCTATTACTTGCGATACTTGCTGCCTCCTCCAAAACTTCAGCCTCTGCCAGTGCAACTGCGGCTTCCCTCTCCAATGCTAGTTTTTTCATGTGTGCTTGTTGTTCGGCCAGAGCTGCTTTCATGCTTGCTTCCTTTGCTTCCATGTGTGCCTGTTGTTCGGCCAGAGCTGCTTTCATGCGTGCTTCCTCTGCTTCCATGTGTGCCTTCATTTGTGCTTCCTTTGCTTCTAATTGCCTTTCTTGCTCAGCAAACGATGCTCGCACTTTGGCAGCTTCTGCTTTTGCGCGGGCTATGGCGATGGTAGAGCTGCTCACTGACTTCTTTGAGCTTTTGCAGCTGGCTGAGATTGCAGATCTTGTGGTGAATGATCTACCTTCTGCGGCTGACATGGTGACGCTCTGACAGGATTCGCGCCCTTTCTTTCAGGCTTGACAGAAGCTTGGTTTCACTACGATCACTATGTGCGAGCTGCGGTATCTTCTATCCAGCTTGTAGCGGGCAGTTTTACTGCGATCAGTATGTGAGAATCCGCAGTTCTTCTATCCAGCCTGCGAGGGTTAATCGTTTTTTACTGTTCTGCCCGTCTTATGTGTATGTGTACATAATCCTTGCAGACAGCATAAACCTTGATCCCAACAGTGATTTGATAGACACGTGATGTCTGTTACCAAGTTTATTGCAGGAATCGAATATGGTAAAAAACTGTGGAACAAATAACAGTATTTTACTATGTGCTCACAAACATGTGGCAAGCATAAAATATATACACAATATACAATGGTGAGGGAACACACTATATGCATAACATGTAGTTACACATAACATGCGGTATATCCCATTCTTACTGCACAGTCAGAAAAGCATAGACTACAACTTTCACATTTTCATAACAGCATGATGTAAACATCCCAATATTTATACGGCTGTCAAGTTCATGGTGAATGTGTTTAAGACCTACCGATTGTGCGGCTACAGATCTGGATGTAAGAGATCACTATTGGATTCTGATGTCAGGAGGTACTCAGGAATGAACTGTCTTAGCTGTATACTGAGCAAAAAACATGGCTGCTGGGGCTGACTGCTGAGTCATCAAAGCTATGACTCATGAACTACGGTGTGGTAGATATGTCAAAAAACTTCAATATCAACAACCAAAGACATTCTATAAACGACCACTAGATGGTGCTGTTATACCACATAACAAATCTGAATGTTTGCACAGAAAATTCTATTGGAACATCACAACCCCTCAGGAATGGAGCCACCACTTCGGCCAACTGTGACAGCAGGGTCTCCCTCTCTGCCGTGCGCTCATAGACGGTGAGGAAAGCTTCCACGTAATCTTCCAAATCGGACCTTGTCTCGGGCATCGCGACGTTCCGGAGTAGGTGTTGGAGGCGCCTAACGCAGGACTGCAATTTGCTGTTGCAACAGGTTATTAGTTTGTTGCTGTTGTTGCTGTGTGAGGACCAGCTGCCTCAGGATCTCTTCCATTTTGTCCGCAGGCCTGGTTTGCAGCATGGCAGGCCTAATGACAGACATGCAGCTGGCGTTGGGGTATGCCTCAATTCACACTGTCCGCATTCTCCACCAAATGTGATGCAGCGGTGTCCACGCTGTGCAGTAAATAGGCAGTGACCCAAACAAGTTAAAAAACAAAACGTGTTTAATGTCCAAACCTCACAGTGCACAGTATGCTATATCCTCCGGATCGCAGCTGGGAAAATCAGCAGACAGTCCAGGACCGGTTGCCGTGGGCGACTGCACCTCTGTGTACGCAGGGGGTGTCAGACCTTTTTGCTCCGCTGGCCTGTGTTACCTAACAGAGAGTGCACTGCAGACCAACTGCTCAGTCTGCTTGCAAGCCAACACTGACACACCCAAAACTCCATACTAAAGGGTTTAAACAAGAATCTGTGGCCATGGCCACTTGTAAGACCCGGCCCTGGAGTGGAGCGACCCGCCCCACTACCATCCTGTAGATTGTTCCAAAAATAAAAGCCCATTCCAACTTTTTACTGAATAATGCCTTGGCCAAATAATCTGACCAGGTCCATGCTCACTTTTATCTCTGCCTTGTGACTCACAGGCGTCCTGCTGTGAACACAAGGCATTCCAGCAGGTCTAATAGGACTCCGTCCTCATCCTGGGGGATACATAGCGACTATCGGTCACTGCTTCGCAATATATACTGTATATATATATATATATATATATATATATAGAGATTTATATATACACATATATAGATGTTTAAATAAACACCTTGCACCACTGGGCCAGGCTATGGGGCAGCTATAGATCCATCTAATCTAGTAAGACGTTTCACATATCAATATACCAATATGCTGAAGCCACTTCTCATGACCAAGAAAACCAAACAGTCCTATTTCAGGTGTGACTAGGACTTGAGGTCGGACCACCTTAGACAGATTCGTCATTTTTCAGTCTAAAAGGTATATATTTATAATATCAATAATCACACATTCAGGAGCAGTTTGACATTTTATAGAAACACACGAGGGTAATTTGGATAGCCTCAGGTTGAAGAAAGTAACTTAGCCGAATCGAGGTGGTAGCTGGTTGTCTTTCCTGTATTATATTAATAGTCTGTGTTTGGTAATCACTAATACATGTTGGTGTATATTTAAGGGGCTACAGAGACTGTTTTATGCGTCAAACACGTCCTGGTTAAACGTTGATAAATGCAAATGTTCTACTCTGTATATATTGTTATGTACCTGAATACTGCTATGTGTATATTGTTTTATAGGGAAAGTGCAACGATTAGTTTGGCCCACTAGAGGGGGCACATTAGGACCAAGTAGTCACACTTTGTGTAGTCGGCAGGATCCTGCAACCTTGCAACGTGGCAATGCCATGGATGAGATAAAGAAAGATGAAGATATCGAAATGTGACTGACGCCCTGGATGTGACTGATACCCTGGATGTGACTGACACTTTAATTGTGGCAAAGATGGCGGAAAATGGCGCGAAGATGGAGGACGACAACTTTGATCCCACCCTCGTGGGCATCCTGACCTAGAAATGTTGCGAAAATCTGCCTGACAGAGTCGGCGGCCTAAGCTGGATATGCAGGCCCTGGTGAATGGTGCCTGGCCATGGAGGGCGCGTTGGAAAAGAAGGCCTCCCCAATACAACAGATTGCAGAGAAATGGGTGGAGTGGCCAATAGCGACCCCTGTTATGTTTCGGTAGCTGAGGAGAGCAGGCAAAAAGGCAATACACCAGAGCAGTTGGAATCTATGAGATTGCAGTACCCTGACTAACCACCACAACTAGAGGCAGCCGTGGAGCGTACCTACGTTGGTCCTAGACGCCTCGTCACAGCCTGAGAAACTAACTACACCTAAAGACAGAAACAGGAAAGCTATCTGCCCCGGAGCAGAACCCCAAAGATAACAGAAAGCCCCCAAACATGTAATGGCGGTTAGACAAGAGGAAAAACTGACACAGAAAGAAAATAGTATGAGCAAACGCTGGGGCCCAAACTAACTAAATAGAAAAGGATAGGAAGGGTACTTACTGCAATCCCAGAAAACCCTGAAAAGCACCAACTCTACTAATTTCAAAATCACCTGAGATCACACGACCTCTACCACCTAAATTAGTTCTCTGGTGTAACAAAATCAAAACAGCAGCCACTGAAAAAACTGGAAAAAGCAAAAGAACAAAACTCAGTGGCTGAACTAAACTGAGAGGGCAGAAGCCCCCGAAGGGGACCCTGAAGGCCCCCAAAGAAGTGCAGTACAAAATGCAACAATATAGCACAAACACAAAAGAAGCAAAAGTCTTATCTGTAAGCAGGAGATGCAGACACGACACAGCAGGCTACAAGGGAAACTGGAATGAAGGATTCAGACCAGAACAATTGATCACCGGCAACCCTGATGGGAAAATGACTCCCTTATATAAGACCAGTCAGTAACACCTGATTCCCAGTCCTCACAATCTTCACTAGCACCGCTTGTAACCACCAGAGGGAACCTCTGCTCAGAACTCATCTCAAACCCATTCACAACAGTACCCCCCCTTGAGGAGGGGTCACCGAACCCTCATTTGAGCAACCAGTTCGGTCAGGATGAGTTCTATGATACGCACGGATAAGTCTCCTAGCATGGATGTCCGAAGCAAACACCCAAGAATTGTCTTCCTGACCATAACCTCTCCATTTAACCAAATACTGGAGTTTCCGTCTAGAAAAACGAGAATCCAATATTTTCTCAACCACATACTCCAGATTGCCCTCAACCAAAACAGGGTCAGGAGGCACAGCAGCAGGAATCACTGGCTCAACAAACCTCTTCAACAAGGACTTGTGGAACACGTTATGGATCTTAAATGTCCCTGGAAGAAGCAAACGAAAAGAAACAGGATTAATAATCTCCATGATCTTATAAGGTCCAATGAACCTAGGCTTAAATTTAGGAGATGCTACTCTCATAGGAATATTCTTTGAGGACAACCAGACCAAGTCCCCCACTTCAAAACGAGGACCATCAGTCCTATGCCGGTTAGCAAACCGCTGGGCCTTCTCCTGAGAGAGGGACAACCTCTCTACTACCTGGTCCCAAATCTGTTGCATACGCTCCACAACAGAGTCAACACCTGGACAGACAGAAGCCTCCGTCTGTCCTGAAGAAAATCGAGGGTGAAACCCAGAATTACAGAAAAACGGAGACATCAAAGTGGCAGAGCTAGCCCTATTATTAAGAGCAAACTCAGCCAAAGGCAAAAAAGAGACCCAGTCATCCTGATCAGCAGACACAAAGCATCTTAGATAAGTCTCCAATGTCTGGTTTGTTCTCTCAGTTTGACCATTGGTCTGAGGATGAAATGCCGAGGAGAAAGACAATTGAACACCCAGTTTAGAACAAAAAGTCCTCCAAAATCTGGAAACAAACTGGACTCCTCTGTCAGACACAATGTTCTCAGGAATGCCGTGTAAACGAACCACGTGCTGAAGGAACAACGGCACCAATTCAGAGGAGGAAGGCAACTTAGGTAATGGCACAAGATGTATCATTTTGGAAAACCTATCACAAATTACCCAGATGGTGGTCATTCTCTGAGAAACAGGAAGATCGGAAATGAAATCCATAGAGATATGGGTCCATGGTCTCTTGGGCACAGGCAATGGCATCAACAAACCACTAGAGCGAGAGCAAGGCTTGGAGCGAGAGCAAGTCCCGCAGGACTGCACAAATTCCCTGACATCACGAGACAAGGTAGGCCACCAAAAGGACCGACTAACCAAGTCTCTGGTACCAAAAATTCCGGGATGCCCAGCCAATGCGGAACAATGAATCTCAGACATCACACTCTTTTTCCATTGGTCCGGGACAAACAATTTTCCAACAGGGCAGCGCTCGGGCCTATCCTCCTGACACCCCTCCAGAGCAAGTCTCAAATTGGGCGAGATGGCGGAAAGAACTACACCCTCTTTCAAAATAACAGAAGGATCAGATAACTCAGGAGAGTCCGCAAGGAAACTCCTCGAGAGGGCATCCGCCTTAACATTCTTAGTGCCAGGAAGAAAGGAAACCACAAAATTAAAACGTGTGAAAAACAAGGCCCACCTGGCCTGCCTAGGATTGAGTCGCTTGGCAGATTCCAGATAGACCAGATTCTTATGGTCCGTAAGGACCACCACCTGATGTTTGGCTCCCTCCAGCCAATGTCTCCACTCTTCAAAAGCCCACTTCATGGCCAACAACTCCCGATTACCCACGTCATAACTACGTTCAGTAGGAGAAAATTTTCGAGAGAAAAAGGCACAAGGGTTACTTTTAGAGGTCTCTGGATCTTTTTGGGACAAAACGGCACCTGCCCCAATTTCAGAGGCATCAACCTCCACCTGAAATGGCAGAGAAACATCAGGCTGCCGTAGAACAGGAGCAGAAGTGAATCTCTGCTTAAGTTCCTGAAATGCAGAGACTGCCTCAGGAGGCCAATTCACCACATCAGAACCCTTTCTGGTCAAATCAGTTAATGGTTTAACAATAACCGAGAAATTACCAATAAATTTACGATAAAAATTGGCAAAACCCAAAAATCTCTGAAGAGCCTTTAATGAAGTAGGTTGGACCCAATCACAGATGGCCTGAACCTTGACCGGGTCCATTTCAATAACAGATGGGGACAAAATGAATCCCAGAAATGAGATCCTCTGTACGCCAAAAAGACACTTTGATCCCTTCACATACAGAGCATTCTCTCTCAAAATCTGGAATACAGTTCGAACATGTTTCACATGAGAGTCCCAGTCATTAGAAAAAATCAAGATATCATCCAAATAAACAATCAGAAATTTATCCACAAAATCCCTGAAAATGTCATTCATGAAGGACTGGAAGACGGAAGGAGCATTAGTGAGCCCAAAGGGCATCACTAGGTACTCAAAATGGCCTTCAGGGGTATTGAATGCCGTCTTCCATTCATCCCCGTGCTTAATGCGAATAAGGTTATACGCCCCCCTGAGGTCAAGCTTGGTAAACCAAGTAGCGTTTTTCACCCTGGAAAACAGGTCAGAAATCAAGGGTAACGGGTATTGATATTTCACAGTAATATTGTTCAAGAGACGATAATCAATACACGGCCTTAATGAACCATCTTTTTTGGCCACAAAGAAAAACCGGCACCTAAGGGTGAAGAGGATGGTCTGATATGACCCTTCTCCAATGATTCCTTGATATAAGACCGCATAGCGTCATGTTCAGGTACAGACAAGTTAAAAAGGAGACCTTTAGGGAATTTACTACCCGGCACTAATTCAATAGCGCAGTCATAGCTCCTATGGGGAGGCAAGGATGCAGATTTACTTTCGCTAAACACATCAGAAAAATCAAACAAAAAGTCAGGAACATCCTGAGCCTGGGGGGAGGCAGAAAAAACAGGAGTGTTGGTATTAACACATTGGCAGCCCCAACTGGTTACAGACACAGATTTCCAATCCAAAACAGGATTATGAGACTGTAACCAAGGGAAACCCAGCACGATAATGTCATGCAGATTATATAGAACCAAAAATTTGCAGCACTCCTGGTGATCAGGTTCAACCCTCATTATCACCTGAGTAGAAAACTGGGGTTTATTCTCAGCCAAAGGGGTAGAATCGATCCCCAGTAGGGGAATAGACTTCTGTAGGGGTATCAAGGGAAACCCACAACGTTTAGCAAAATCATAATCCATCAGGTTAATAGCTGCTCCAGAATCAACGAAAGCCTGAGCAGAAAATGAGGACAGAGAGCATATCAGAGTGACAGTTAATAAAAACTTAGTCTGAACACTACCCAAGACAACTGAGCGTGCAAAACGTCTTCCCGCTTAGGGCAGACTGAAATAGCATGAGAGGCATCACCACAGTAGAAACATAACCCATTGCGCTTTCGAAACTCATGACGCTGTGCCCCAGACACCACTCTATCACACTGCATGGGTTCAGAAGCTGGTTCACAAGGCAACACCATTCCACGCATACTTCTCCGCTCACGCAAACGTCTGTCAATTTGAATCGCTAATGACATAGAATCATTGAGACCAGAGGGGACAGGGAATCCCACCATAACATCCTTTACATTATCTGACAGACCCTTCCGGAAAAGGGCCGCCAAAGCGTCGTCATTCCATTTGGTCAGGACTGCCCACCTACGGAATCTCTGACAGTATAACTCAGCGTCATCAAGCCCCTGATTTAATACCAACAAGGTTTTTTCAGCTTGATCAGTGACATTAGGCTCATCGTACAATAACCCCAAAGCCTGAAAAAACGCATCAACATCACTCAAAACAGGATCCCCAGGTATAAGGGAAAAAGCCCAATCCTGAGGATCGCCGCGCAGGAGAGAGATGATAATTTGAACCTGCTGCGCTGCGTTTCCTGAGGACTTAGATTTTAAGGCAAAAAACAATTTACAATTTTTTTTGAAATTCTGAAACTTAGCTCGATCCCCCAAAAACAAATCTGGCATGGGAATCCTAGGTTCCACAACAGGCAACCTAGCAAGATATGCAGCAATACTCTGAACCTCAGTGGCAAGCTGATCCACACGGCCAGACAACCGTGCAAACTCCATTGGGAGAAAAGATCCTCCCCAGCACCCAGAGATACAGAGGGAAAAAAAAAAATGCAACAAACAGAAAAATATCTCTGACAACTCTGACAACCTTTTTTCTTTCACAATATTTTTCCCTTCTGTGAGTACCATACAATTTTCAATTTTTTAGGCCGGTGATACTGTTATGTTTCGGTAGCTGAGGAGAGCAGGCAAAAAGGCAATACACCAGAGCAGTTGGAATCTATGAGATTGCAGTACCCTGACTAACCACCACAACTAGAGGCAGCCGTGGAGCGTACCTACGTTGGTCCTAGACGCCTCGTCACAGCCTGAGAAACTAACTACACCTAAAGACAGAAACAGGAAAGCTATCTGCCCCGGAGCAGAACCCCAAAGATAACAGAAAGCCCCCAAACATGTAATGGCGGTTAGACAAGAGGAAAAACTGACACAGAAAGAAAATAGTATGAGCAAACGCTGGGGCCCAAACTAACTAAATAGAAAAGGATAGGAAGGGTACTTACTGCAATCCCAGAAAACCCTGAAAAGCACCAACTCTACTAATTTCAAAATCACCTGAGATCACACGACCTCTACCACCTAAATTAGTTCTCTGGTGTAACAAAATCAAAACAGCAGCCACTGAAAAAACTGGAAAAAGCAAAAGAACAAAACTCAGTGGCTGAACTAAACTGAGAGGGCAGAAGCCCCCGGAGGGGACCCTGAAGGCCCCCAAAGAAGTGCAGTACAAAATGCAAAAATATAGCACAAACACAAAAGAAGCAAAAGTCTTATCTGTAAGCAGGAGATGCAGACACGACACAGCAGGCTACAAGGGAAACTGGAATGAAGGATTCAGACCAGAACAATTGATCACCGGCAACCCTGATGGGAAAATGACTCCCTTATATAAGACCAGTCAGTAACACCTGATTCCCAGTCCTCACAATCTTCACTAGCACCGCTTGTAACCACCAGAGGGAGCCTCTGCTCAGAACTAATCTCAAACCCATTCACAACAGTACCCCCCTTGAGGAGGGGTCACCGAACCCTCATTTGAGCAACAGGTCGGTCAGGATGAGTTCTATGATACGCACGGATAAGTCTCCTAGCATGGATGTCCGAAGCAAACACCCAAGAATTGTCTTCCTGACCATAACCTCTCCATTTAACCAAATACTGGAGTTTCCGTCTAGAAAAACGAGAATCCAATATTTTCTCAACCACATACTCCAGATTGCCCTCAACCAAAACAGGGTCAGGAGGCACAGCAGCAGGAACCACTGGCTCAACAAACCTCTTCAACAAGGACTTGTGGAACACGTTATGGATCTTAAATGTCCCTGGAAGAAGCAAACGAAAAGAAACAGGATTAATAATCTCCATGATCTTATAAGGTCCAATGAACCTAGGCTTAAATTTAGGAGATGCTACTCTCATAGGAATATTCTTTGAGGACAACCAGACCAACTCCCCCACTTTAAACCGAGGACCATCAGTCCTATGCCGGTTAGCAAACCGCTGGGCCTTCTCCTGAGAGAGGGACAACCTCTCTACTACCTGGTCCCAAATCTGTTGCATACGCTCCACAACAGAGTCAACACCTGGACAGACAGAAGCCTCCGTCTGTCCTGAAGAAAATCGAGGGTGAAACCCAGAATTACAGAAAAACGGAGACATCAAAGTGGCAGAGCTAGCCCTATTATTAAGAGCAAACTCAGCCAAAGGCAAAAAAGAGACCCAGTCATCCTGATCAGCAGACACAAAGCATCTTAGATAAGTCTCCAATGTCTGGTTTGTTCTCTCAGTTTGACCATTGGTCTGAGGATGAAATGCCGAGGAGAAAGACAATTGAACACCCAGTTTAGAACAAAAAGTCCTCCAAAATCTGGAAACAAACTGGACTCCTCTGTCAGACACAATGTTCTCAGGAATGCCGTGTAAACGAACCACGTGCTGAAGGAACAACGGCACCAATTCAGAGGAGGAAGGCAACTTAGGTAATGGCACAAGATGTATCATTTTGGAAAACCTATCACAAATTACCCAGATGGTGGTCATTCTCTGAGAAACAGGAAGATCGGAAATGAAATCCATAGAGATATGGGTCCATGGTCTCTTGGGCACAGGCAATGGCATCAACAAACCACTAGAGCGAGAGCAAGGCTTGGAGCGAGAGCAAGTCCCGCAGGACTGCACAAATTCCCTGACATCACGAGACAAGGTAGGCCACCAAAAGGACCGACTAACCAAGTCTCTGGTACCAAAAATTCCGGGATGCCCAGCCAATGCGGAACAATGAATCTCAGACATCACACTCTTTTTCCATTGGTCCGGGACAAACAATTTTCCAACAGGGCAGCGCTCGGGCCTATCCTCCTGACACCCCTCCAGAGCAAGTCTCAAATTGGGCGAGATGGCGGAAAGAACTACACCCTCTTTCAAAATAACAGAAGGATCAGATAACTCAGGAGAGTCCGCAAGGAAACTCCTCGAGAGGGCATCCGCCTTAACATTCTTAGTGCCAGGAAGAAAGGAAACCACAAAATTAAAACGTGTGAAAAACAAGGCCCACCTGGCCTGTCTAGGATTGAGTCGCTTGGCAGATTCCAGATAGACCAGATTCTTATGGTCCGTAAGGACCACCACCTGATGTTTGGCTCCCTCCAGCCAATGTCTCCACTCTTCAAAAGCCCACTTCATGGCCAACAACTCCCGATTACCCACGTCATAATTACGTTCAGTAGGAGAAAATTTTCGAGAGAAAAAGGCACAAGGGTTACTTTTAGAGGTCTCTGGATCTTTTTGGGACAAAACGGCACCTGCCCCAATTTCAGAGGCATCAACCTCCACCTGAAATGGCAGAGAAACATCAGGCTGCCGTAGAACAGGAGCAGAAGTGAATCTCTGCTTAAGTTCCTGAAATGCAGAGACTGCCTCAGGAGGCCAATTCACCACATCAGAACCCTTTCTGGTCAAATCAGTTAATGGTTTAACAATAACCGAGAAATTACCAATAAATTTACGATAAAAATTGGCAAAACCCAAAAATCTCTGAAGAGCCTTTAATGAAGTAGGTTGGACCCAATCACAGATGGCCTGAACCTTGACCGGGTCCATTTCAATAACAGATGGGGACAAAATGAATCCCAGAAATGAGATCCTCTGTACGCCAAAAAGACACTTTGATCCCTTCACATACAGAGCATTCTCTCTCAAAATCTGGAATACAGTTCGAACATGTTTCACATGAGAGTCCCAGTCATTAGAAAAAATCAAGATATCATCCAAATAAACAATCAGAAATTTATCCACAAAATCCCTGAAAATGTCATTCATGAAGGACTGGAAGACGGAAGGAGCATTAGTGAGCCCAAAGGGCATCACTAGGTACTCAAAATGCCCTTCAGGGGTATTGAATGCCGTCTTCCATTCATCCCCGTGCTTAATGCGAATAAGGTTATACGCCCCCCTGAGGTCAAGCTTGGTAAACCAAGTAGCGTTTTTCACCCTGGAAAACAGGTCAGAAATCAAGGGTAACGGGTATTGATATTTCACAGTAATATTGTTCAAGAGACGATAATCAATACACGGCCTTAATGAACCATCTTTTTTGGCCACAAAGAAAAAACCGGCACCTAAGGGTGAAGAGGATGGTCTGATATGACCCTTCTCCAATGATTCCTTGATATAAGACCGCATAGCGTCATGTTCAGGTACAGACAAGTTAAAAAGGCGACCTTTAGGGAATTTACTACCCGGCACTAATTCAATAGCGCAGTCATAGCTCCTATGGGGAGGCAAGGATGCAGATTTACTTTCGCTAAACACATCAGAAAAATCAAACAAAAAGTCAGGAACATCCTGAGCCTGGGGGAGGCAGAAAAAACAGGAGTGTTGGTATTAACACATTGGCAGCCCCAACTGGTTACAGACACAGATTTCCAATCCAAAACAGGATTATGAGACTGTAACCAAGGGAAACCCAGCACGATAATGTCATGCAGATTATATAGAACCAAAAATTTGCAGCACTCCTGGTGATCAGGTTCAACCCTCATTATCACCTGAGTAGAAAACTGGGGTTTATTCTCAGCCAAAGGGGTAGAATCGATCCCCAGTGGGGGAATAGACTTCTGTAGGGGTATCAAGGGAAACCCACAACGTTTAGCAAAATCATAATCCATCAGGTTAATAGCTGCTCCAGAATCAACGAAAGCCTGAGCAGAAAATGAGGACAGAGAGCATATCAGAGTGACAGTTAATAAAAACTTAGTCTGAACACTACCCAAGACAACTGAGCGTGCAAAACGTCTTCCCCGCTTAGGGCAGACTGAAATAGCATGAGAGGCATCACCACAGTAGAAACATAACCCATTGCGCTTTCGAAACTCATGACGCTGTGCCCCAGACACCACTCTATCACACTGCATGGGTTCAGAAGCTGGTTCACAAGGCAACACCATTCCACGCATACTTCTCCGCTCACGCAAACGTCTGTCAATTTGAATCCTAATGACATAGAATCATTGAGACCAGAGGGGACAGAGAATCCCACCATAACTTTCTTTACATTATCTGACAGACCCTTCCGGAAAAGGGCCGCCAAAGCGTCGTCATTCCATTTGGTCAGGACTGCCCACCTACGGAATCTCTGACAGTATAACTCAGCGTCATCAAGCCCCTGATTTAATGCCAACAAGGTTTTTTCAGCTTGATCAGTGACATTAGGCTCATCGTACAATAACCCCAAAGCCTGAAAAAACGCATCAACATCACTCAAAACAGGATCCCCAGGTATCAAGGGAAAAAGCCCAATCCTGAGGATCGCCGCGCAGGAGAGAGATGATAATTTGAACCTGCTGCGCTGCGTTTCCTGAGGACTTAGATTTTAAGGCAAAAAACAATTTACAATTTTTTGAAATTCTGAAACTTAGCTCGATCCCCCAAAAACAAATCTGGCATGGGAATCCTAGGTTCCACAACAGGCAACCTAGCAAGATATGCAGCAATACTCTGAACCTCAGTGGCAAGCTGATCCACACGGCCAGACAACCGTGCAAACTCCATTGGGAGAAAAGATCCTCCCCAGCACCCAGAGATACAGAGGGAAAAAAAAAAATGCAACAAACAGAAAAATATCTCTGACAACTCTGACAACCTTTTTCTTTCACAATATTTTTCCCTTCTGTGAGTACCATACAATTTTCAATTTTTTAGGCCGGTGATACTGTTATGTTTCGGTAGCTGAGGAGAGCAGGCAAAAAGGCAATACACCAGAGCAGTTGGAATCTATGAGATTGCAGTACCCTGACTAACCACCACAACTAGAGGCAGCCGTGGAGCGTCCTACGTTGGTCCTAGACGCCTCGTCACAGCCTGAGAAACTAACTACACCTAAAGACAGAAACAGGAAAGCTATCTGCCCCGGAGCAGAACCCCAAAGATAATAGAAAGCCCCCAAACATGTAATGGCGGTTAGACAAGAGGAAAACTGACACAGAAAGAAAATAGTATGAGCAAACGCTGGGGCCCAAACTAACTAAATAGAAAAGGATAGGAAGGGTACTTACTGCAATCCCAGAAAACCCTGAAAAGCACCAACTCTACTAATTTCAAAATCACCTGAGATCACACGACCTCTACCACCTAAATTAGTTCTCTGGTGTAACAAAATCAAAACAGCAGCCACTGAAAAAACTGGAAAAAGCAAAAGAACAAAACTCAGTGGCTGAACTAAACTGAGAGGGCAGAAGCCCCCGGAGGGGACCCTGAAGGCCCCCAAAGAAGTGCAGTACAAAATGCAAAAATATAGCACAAACACAAAAGAAGCAAAAGTCTTATCTGTAAGCAGGAGATGCAGACACGACACAGCAGGCTACAAGGGAAACTGGAATGAAGGATTCAGACCAGAACAATTGATCACCGGCAACCCTGATGGGAAAATGACTCCCTTATATAAGACCAGTCAGTAACACCTGATTCCCAGTCCTCACAATCTTCACTAGCACCGCTTGTAACCACCAGAGGGAGCCTCTGCTCAGAACTACATCTCAAACCCATTCACAACAGTACCCCCCCTTGAGGAGGGGTCACCGAACCCTCATTTGAGCAACAAGGTCGGTCAGGATGAGTTCTATGATACGCACGGATAAGTCTCCTAGCATGGATGTCCGAAGCAAACACCCAAGAATTGTCTTCCTGACCATAACCTCTCCATTTAACCAAATACTGGAGTTTCCGTCTAGAAAAACGAGAATCCAATATTTTCTCAACCACATACTCCAGATTGCCCTCAACCAAAACAGGGTCAGGAGGCACAGCAGCAGGAACCACTGGCTCAACAAACCTCTTCAACAAGGACTTGTGGAACACGTTATGGATCTTAAATGTCCCTGGAAGAAGCAAACGAAAAGAAACAGGATTAATAATCTCCATGATCTTATAAGGTCCAATGAACCTAGGCTTAAATTTAGGAGATGCTACTCTCATAGGAATATTCTTTGAGGACAACCAGACCAATCCCCCACTTTAAACCGAGGACCATCAGTCCTATGCCGGTTAGCAAACCGCTGGGCCTTCTCCTGAGAGAGGGACAACCTCTCTACTACCTGGTCCCAAATCTGTTGCATACGCTCCACAACAGAGTCAACACCTGGACAGACAGAAGCCTCCGTCTGTCCTGAAGAAAATCGAGGGTGAAACCCAGAATTACAGAAAAACGGAGACATCAAAGTGGCAGAGCTAGCCCTATTATTAAGAGCAAACTCAGCCAAAGGCAAAAAAGAGACCCAGTCATCCTGATCAGCAGACACAAAGCATCTTAGATAAGTCTCCAATGTCTGGTTTGTTCTCTCAGTTTGACCATTGGTCTGAGGATGAAATGCCGAGGAGAAAGACAATTGAACACCCAGTTTAGAACAAAAAGTCCTCCAAAATCTGGAAACAAACTGGACTCCTCTGTCAGACACAATGTTCTCAGGAATGCCGTGTAAACGAACCACGTGCTGAAGGAACAACGGCACCAATTCAGAGGAGGAAGGCAACTTAGGTAATGGCACAAGATGTATCATTTTGGAAAACCTATCACAAATTACCCAGATGGTGGTCATTCTCTGAGAAACAGGAAGATCGGAAATGAAATCCATAGAGATATGGGTCCATGGTCTCTTGGGCACAGGCAATGGCATCAACAAACCACTAGAGCGAGAGCAAGGCTTGGAGCGAGAGCAAGTCCCGCAGGACTGCACAAATTCCCTGACATCACGAGACAAGGTAGGCCACCAAAAGGACCGACTAACCAAGTCTCTGGTACCAAAAATTCCGGGATGCCCAGCCAATGCGGAACAATGAATCTCAGACATCACACTCTTTTTCCATTGGTCCGGGACAAACAATTTTCCAACAGGGCAGCGCTCGGGCCTATCCTCCTGACACCCCTCCAGAGCAAGTCTCAAATTGGGCGAGATGGCGGAAAGAACTACACCCTCTTTCAAAATAACAGAAGGATCAGATAACTCAGGAGAGTCCGCAAGGAAACTCCTCGAGAGGGCATCCGCCTTAACATTCTTAGTGCCAGGAAGAAAGGAAACCACAAAATTAAAACGTGTGAAAAACAAGGCCCACCTGGCCTGTCTAGGATTGAGTCGCTTGGCAGATTCCAGATAGACCAGATTCTTATGGTCCGTAAGGACCACCACCTGATGTTGGCTCCCTCCAGCCAATGTCTCCACTCTTCAAAAGCCCACTTCATGGCCAACAACTCCCGATTACCCACGTCATAATTACGTTCAGTAGGAGAAAATTTTCGAGAGAAAAAGGCACAAGGGTTACTTTTAGAGGTCTCTGGATCTTTTTGGGACAAAACGGCACCTGCCCCAATTTCAGAGGCATCAACCTCCACCTGAAATGGCAGAGAAACATCAGGCTGCCGTAGAACAGGAGCAGAAGTGAATCTCTGCTTAAGTTCCTGAAATGCAGAGACTGCCTCAGGAGGCCAATTCACCACATCAGAACCCTTTCTGGTCAAATCAGTTAATGGTTTAACAATAACCGAGAAATTACCAATAAATTTACGATAAAAATTGGCAAAACCCAAAAATCTCTGAAGAGCCTTTAATGAAGTAGGTTGGACCCAATCACAGATGGCCTGAACCTTGACCGGGTCCATTTCAATAACAGATGGGGACAAAATGAATCCCAGAAATGAGATCCTCTGTACGCCAAAAAGACACTTTGATCCCTTCACATACAGAGCATTCTCTCTCAAAATCTGGAATACAGTTCGAACATGTTTCACATGAGAGTCCCAGTCATTAGAAAAAATCAAGATATCATCCAAATAAACAATCAGAAATTTATCCACAAAATCCCTGAAAATGTCATTCATGAAGGACTGGAAGACGGAAGGAGCATTAGTGAGCCCAAAGGGCATCACTAGGTACTCAAAATGCCCTTCAGGGGTATTGAATGCCGTCTTCCATTCATCCCCGTGCTTAATGCGAATAAGGTTATACGCCCCCCTGAGGTCAAGCTTGGTAAACCAAGTAGCGTTTTTCACCCTGGAAAACAGGTCAGAAATCAAGGGTAACGGGTATTGATATTTCACAGTAATATTGTTCAAGAGACGATAATCAATACACGGCCTTAATGAACCATCTTTTTTGGCCACAAAGAAAAAACCGGCACCTAAGGGTGAAGAGGATGGTCTGATATGACCCTTCTCCAATGATTCCTTGATATAAGACCGCATAGCGTCATGTTCAGGTACAGACAAGTTAAAAAGGCGACCTTTAGGGAATTTACTACCCGGCACTAATTCAATAGCGCAGTCATAGCTCCTATGGGGAGGCAAGGATGCAGATTTACTTTCGCTAAACACATCAGAAAAATCAAACAAAAAGTCAGGAACATCCTGAGCCTGGGGGGAGGCAGAAAAAACAGGAGTGTTGGTATTAACACATTGGCAGCCCCAACTGGTTACAGACACAGATTTCCAATCCAAAACAGGATTATGAGACTGTAACCAAGGGAAACCCAGCACGATAATGTCATGCAGATTATATAGAACCAAAAATTTGCAGCACTCCTGGTGATCAGGTTCAACCCTCATTATCACCTGAGTAGAAAACTGGGGTTTATTCTCAGCCAAAGGGGTAGAATCGATCCCCAGTAGGGGAATAGACTTCTGTAGGGGTATCAAGGGAAACCCACAACGTTTAGCAAAATCATAATCCATCAGGTTAATAGCTGCTCCAGAATCAACGAAAGCCTGAGCAGAAAATGAGGACAGAGAGCATATCAGAGTGACAGTTAATAAAAACTTAGTCTGAACACTACCCAAGACAACTGAGCGTGCAAAACGTCTTCCCGCTTAGGGCAGACTGAAATAGCATGAGAGGCATCACCACAGTAGAAACATAACCCATTGCGCTTTCGAAACTCATGACGCTGTGCCCCAGACACCACTCTATCACACTGCATGGGTTCAGAAGCTGGTTCACAAGGCAACACCATTCCACGCATACTTCTCCGCTCACGCAAACGTCTGTCAATTTGAATCACTAATGACATAGAATCATTGAGACCAGAGGGGACAGAGAATCCCACCATAACATCCTTTACATTATCTGACAGACCCTTCCGGAAAAGGGCCGCCAAAGCGTCGTCATTCCATTTGGTCAGGACTGCCCACCTACGGAATCTCTGACAGTATAACTCAGCGTCATCAAGCCCCTGATTTAATGCCAACAAGGTTTTTTCAGCTTGATCAGTGACATTAGGCTCATCGTACAATAACCCCAAAGCCTGAAAAAACGCATCAACATCACTCAAAACAGGATCCCCAGGTATAAGGGAAAAAGCCCAATCCTGAGGATCGCCGCGCAGGAGAGAGATGATAATTTGAACCTGCTGCGCTGCGTTTCCTGAGGACTTAGATTTTAAGGCAAAAAACAATTTACAATTCTTTTTGAAATTCTGAAACTTAGCTCGATCCCCCAAAAACAAATCTGGCATGGGAATCCTAGGTTCCACAACAGGCAACCTAGCAAGATATGCAGCAATACTCTGAACCTCAGTGGCAAGCTGATCCACACGGCCAGACAACCGTGCAAACTCCATTGGGAGAAAAGATCCTCCCCAGCACCCAGAGATACAGAGGGAAAAAAAAAAATGCAACAAACAGAAAAATATCTCTGACAACTCTGACAACCTTTTTTCTTTCACAATATTTTTCCCTTCTGTGAGTACCATACAATTTTCAATTTTTTAGGCCGGTGATACTGTTATGTTTCGGTAGCTGAGGAGAGCAGGCAAAAAGGCAATACACCAGAGCAGTTGGAATCTATGAGATTGCAGTACCCTGACTAACCACCACAACTAGAGGCAGCCGTGGAGCGTACCTACGTTGGTCCTAGACGCCTCGTCACAGCCTGAGAAACTAACTACACCTAAAGACAGAAACAGGAAAGCTATCTGCCCCGGAGCAGAACCCCAAAGATAACAGAAAGCCCCCAAACATGTAATGGCGGTTAGACAAGAGGAAAAACTGACACAGAAAGAAAATAGTATGAGCAAACGCTGGGGCCCAAACTAACTAAATAGAAAAGGATAGGAAGGGTACTTACTGCAATCCCAGGAAACCCTGAAAAGCACCAACTCTACTAATTTCAAAATCACCTGAGATCACACGACCTCTACCACCTAAATTAGTTCTCTGGTGTAACAAAATCAAAACAGCAGCCACTGAAAAAACTGGAAAAAGCAAAAGAACAAAACTCAGTGGCTGAACTAAACTGAGAGGGCAGAAGCCCCCAGAGGGGACCCTGAAGGCCCCCAAAGAAGTGCAGTACAAAATGCAAAAATATAGCACAAACACAAAAGAAGCAAAAGTCTTATATGTAAGCAGGAGATGCAGACACGACACAGCAGGCTACAAGGGAAACTGGAATGAAGGATTCAGACCAGAACAATTGATCACCGGCAACCCTGATGGGAAAATGACTCCCTTATATAAGACCAGTCAGTAACACCTGATTCCCAGTCCTCACAATCTTCACTAGCACCGCTTGTAACCACCAGAGGGAGCCTCTGCTCAGAACTCATCTCAAACCCATTCACAACAGACCCCACCTTGGAACAAGTGGGGTCCAGAAGAAAATGCAGTATGCAGCTGCGCGGCGCCATTGCAAGATACCGCACTGGAAGCGATGGACCACTCATGCACAAGGTGCTGCGGCGGCATAGGCCGCATTGAGTGGAGATGGCAAAAGGAGGAAGAAAAGGCCCGACCTGGAAGACTGAGAGGAGCCGTTGACGAGTTCTGGACCCACCAATTTCCTGTGCCTGTATAGGAGCGGTGAAGCGGCTGTCGGAGCTGGAACATCATTGACGGGAGCTGGTGGCCAGTGAACCGGAAACACAGACTGCCCCGGAGGAGCCCGCACCGGAAATGGAGAAGTCCGAGCCTGAGTGCGCAGCTGCATCGGCGGAAGGACCTGGCGGTAGCGGGACGGTTGTGTCCGGAATGCTCGAGCAGGTGGTGATGAGCGGACCTCTGCCCCTGACACCGGAAGGCTGGACTGCACCTCAGCCCCAAAGCCCGGAGAGCAGGTCCATGCATAGTGGCACCTCGTCCCTCGGTCTGTCTCATTTCTACCAGGAGACAGCGGGCCCCTTTCCATCCCCGGGCAGGCTGCCTGGGTTGTGGGGGTCATTGAGCATAAGAAGCAGTGGGAGAAGGAGGTGTGGGCAGAGCTGTGCCGGCCAGGAGGAGGTGCTATGGCCGGGTGGCGCACCAGTGGGCAGCTGGTGTACACAGGTTTGGACCATGGCTATGGCTTCATATGAGAGGTGGATACGAATGGGAAAGTTTATGTGAATGCCGCCTCAGTAAAATTCAGCAGGCCCAATGAGGGACGGAGATTGGGTCAACTTTTATAAGGAGGACGGCCATTAGGGCCGTGTCCGAAAGCCTACGTCAGTAAGACGAATTGGAACTTTATGCGGGCCCGGAACAGGCTCAGTCGGATCCCTGTTCCCTGGCCACTGCCCAGCCAAGCCCTGCCACTGCCATGTCTTGGCAGCCCACGATGCCTTCGGCTGCAGAATCGTCGGCTCGAACAAGGGCATGGAGCCCAAAAGGAGATAAAGCGGCATGGGATGCATTCAGCTGAGGAGATGTCTGAACTTAAAATAAAAGTGCTTGTTGCACAATGTAAAAAAAAAATGGGACTGTTCTGCGTCCCTGTGGGCAAAGGAGCCCTGGAGCACCCCCAGTCGGGTGCAGTAAGGCCGGTATGGGCTGTAGTTGAATAGTTGAACAATGTTTGTACCCCATCCCAGTTTTGTTGCACGTGTTACGCCTCTCCTGCTGGACGGCTGGACCTTGACCCCATGAGGAATGTGCCTGTGGACTGGGAACGGACTGGGTGTAGTTGCTAAAGAGGACTGTACTTTAGTATATGTAACTTGAGCTTTACTTTTAGGAAAAAATGCAACACCCATTGTTCTCCAGGGACTGTACTCTGCACAAAGGGGGGGGAAGCCCCCAAGGACTAAAGACCTGACGAGCCGGTCAAGTTGATTTTGTATATATGCTCGGGTCCTGTAGACATATAGGACCGGGGCTCAATGAACTCAAGGTGCTGCCTGTAGGACTGTGCACCAAGCACCTGTTAGAGTAAGGAAAAAATGGACTCTTATGCAGCGTTAAAAGACTTTGCTCGCGTTGAGCTGAAAAACGTTATCTCGTTCACCTCCCTGGAGTATTGCTTTGTACACATTAAAGTTTTAAGTACTATATGGTCGGGGACGACCAAAAGGAGGGGGGAGAGTAAGGGGTTACAGAGACTGTTTTATGCCCCAAACACGTCTCGGTTAAACGTTGATAAATGCGAATGTTCTCCTCTGTATATATTGTTACTAGCTATTAACCCGTTCTACGCCCGGGTGGCAAGCATTTTTATAGGTACATGGTCTCCCATTCTGGTATGTGCTGCCCCCTCCTATCCTGGTATGCATGGCACCCCTCATCCCTATCTTGGTATGTATGGTCCCCTCACACCCACCCAAATCTACTATGCATGGCACCCCATTTCTCATCCTGCTATGCATGGTCCCCTCATCCCCCAATCCTGGTATGCATGGTACCCCCTCATCCCTATCCTGGTATGCATGGTACCTGCTCATCCATATCCTGGTATTCATGGTTCCCTCACCCCCAATCCTGGTATGCATGGTTCCCTCACCCCCCAATCCTGATGTGCATGGTCCCCTCACCCCCCTATCCTGATGTGCATGGTCCCCTCACCCCCCAATCCTGATGTTCATGGCCCCCTCACCCCCAATCCTGATGTGCATGATCCCCTCACCCCCAATCCTGATATGCATGGTCCCCCTCACCCCCCAATCCTGATATGCATGGTACCCTCACCCCCAATCCTGATATGCATGGTCCCCTCACCCCCAATCCTGATATGCATGGTCCCCTCACCCCCCAATCCTGGTATGCATGGTCCCCTCACCCCCCAATCCTGGTATGCATGGTCCCCTCACCCCCCAATCCTGATGTGCATGGTCCCCTCACCCCCCCCAATCCTGATGTGCATGGTCCTCTCACCCCCTACCCTGGTATGCATGGTCCTCTCACCCCCTATCCTTGTGTGAATGGTCCCCACACCCCCAATCCTGATGTGCATGGTCCCCTGGCAAGCATTTTTAAAGGTATATGGTCTCCCATGCTGGTATGTGCTGCCCCCTCCTATCCTGGTATGCATGGCACCCCTCATCCCTATCCTGGTATGCATGGTACCCTGTTGTGAATGTGCTAAAAATGGTTTCTGAGCAGAGGCTCCCTCTGGTGGTTACTGACAGTACTGAACCTTTCAGCGAGGAATGGCAATCTGGGATGACGGACTGGTCTGATATAAGGGAGATTCTCTCCCATGATGGTTGCCGGTGATCAATTGTTCTTGTCTCAATTGTGGTTCCTGGTTCATTTGGAAGCTTGCTGAGTCTTGCCTGCATCTTCTGCTTTCAGATAAGATATTTTCTGCATTTATTTTTGTGCTTGCTTTTTGCATTGTTCCCTGCACTTCTGTGGAGGTCAGCCAGGTCCCCTCCGGGGGGGCTTGTGCTCCTCTCAGTTTATCTGGAGCCACTGTTATTTGTTCATTTGCTTTTTCCTGTTTTTTCAGTGGCTGCGGCTTAGTTTTGTTACACCAGAGAACTGATTTAGGTGGTAGAGGTCGTGTGATCTCAGGTGTTTTTGTAATCAGTAGAGTTGGTATTTTTTAGGGGTTTTTTTTGGATTGCAGTGAGTATCCTTTCCTGTACTTTTCTGTCTAGACAGATTGGGCCCCAGCGTTTGCTCATTCTATTTTCTGTCTGTGTCCGTGCTTCCTCTTGTCTAACCGCCATTACATGTTTGGGGGCTTTGTATTTTATTTGGGGATCTGCTCTGGGGCAGATAGCTTTCATCTTTCTATCTTTAGGTGTAGTTAGCTCTCAGGCTGTGACGAGGCGTCTAGGATCAACGTAGGAACGCTCCACGGCTACCTCTAGTTGTGTGGTTAGTTCAGGTTACTGCAATCCAATAGGTTCCAGCCTCTCTGGTGTATTGCCGTTTTTGCTTTTTCTCCTCAGCTACCAAAACCTAACAGTGTCACCGGCCCAAAACTGAAAATTATATGGTACTCACAGAAGGGAAAAATAGTGTGGAAAAAAAAAAAGTTGTCAGAGATTTTTTTTTCCTGTTTGTTGCATTTTTTCCCTCTTTCTCTCTGGGTGCTGAGGATGATTTTTTTTTCTCTCAATGGAGCTTGCACAGTTGTCTGGCCGTGTGGATCAGCTTGCCACTGAGGTTCGGAGTATTGCTACCTATCTTGCTAGGTTGCCGGTTGTGGAACCTAGGATTCCCATGCCAGCTTTGTTTTTGGGGGATCGGGCTAAATTTCTGAATTTCAAAAATAACTGTAAGTTGTTTTTTGCCTTAAAGCCTAAGTCCTCAGGGAACGCAGCACAGCAGGTTCAAATTGTCATCTCTCTCCTGCGCGGCGATCCTCAGGATTGAGCTTTTTCCCTGACACCTGGGGATCCTGTTTTGAATGATATTGATGCATTTTTTCTGGCTCTGGGGTTATTGTACGATGAACCTAATGTCACTGAGCAAGCTGAAAAAACCTTGTTGGCATTAAATCAGGGTCTTGAAGACGCTGAGTTGTACTGTCAGAAATTCCGAAAGTGGGCAGTCCTGACCAAATGGAATGATGATGCTTTGGCAGCCCTTTTTCGGAAGGGGCTGTCAGAGAATGTAAAGGATGTTATGGTGGGATTCCCTGCTCCCTCTGGTCTCAGTGATTCTATGTCATTGGCTATTCAAATTGACAGACGTTTGCGTGAGCGCAGAGGTATGCGTGAGATAGTTTTGCCTTGTGAGCCAGCTTCTGAGCCCATGCAGTGTGACAGAGTGACTTCTGGGGCACAGCGTCATGAGTTTCGAAAGCGCAATGGGTTATGTTTCTACTGTGGTGACGCCTCTCATGCTATTTCAGTCTGCCCTAAACGGGGAAGACGTTTTGCACGCTCAGTTGTCTTGGGTAGTGTTCAGACTAAATTTCTGTTGACTGTTACCCTATTTGCTCCCTGTCCACATTTTCTGCTCAGGCTTTTGTTGATTCGGGAGCAGCTATTAACCTGATGGATTTTGACTTTGCCAAACGTTGTGGGTTTCCCATGATACCCCTGCGGAAGTCTATTCCCCTACTGGGCATTGATTCTACCCCTTTGGTGGAGAATAAACCCCAGTTTTCTACTCAGGTGATAATGAGGGTTGAACCAGATCATCATCAGGAGAGTTGCAAATTTCTGGTGCTGTATAATCTGCATGACATTATTGTACTAGGTTTCCCTTGGTTACAGTCTCATAATCCTGTTTTGGGTTGGAAATCTGTGTCTGTGATCAGTTGGGGCTGCCAATGTGTTAATGCCAACACTCCTGTTTTTTCTGCCTCTCCCCAGTCTCAGGATGGTCCTGACTTTTTGACTGATTTTTCGGATGTATTTAGTGAAAGTAAATCTGCATCCTTGCCCCCTCACAGGAGCTATGATTGCGCTATTGAATTAGTTCCTGGTGGTAAATGTCATGACCCAGGACGGGGTTTTGTCTTTGTCCCGTCCTGGTCAGACTGGGATTAATGGTTTCAGCCTCTCTCTGGCAGAGGGCAGCTATTTAGTTGCCAATTGACCTAGGTCTGGTGTCAGTTATACTCCTGCCCTCGGCTGAGTTAGTTGACCTCCTGTGTGCCTGTGCCTTGTGCCTGATCTTGTTGCTTGTTTGGTTTTGACCCGGTCCGTCTCTTCGTTGTGAGTTTGTCTACTGTCTTGGTACTGTGTATTTGCCCGTTCTGGTTTTCTGATCCCTTGGCTACGTTCTGGTTATTCTCTGCCTGCTCCTCTTGTACTGCATTGCTCTCTCTGTTTATGACCTGGCTATCCTGACTATCCATTTTGTCTATGCCCCTTGGTAACTCTGTCCTGTAGTTACCCTTCTAGGAATTTTCCTTCTGCTCATAGCTCTCTGGAGCTTAGGCCATGCCCACCAGCAGTCACGTGTTTCAGGTCCTCTGGCCTGAAGCATTCTCTATCTGTTACTGCTCCCTCTGAGAGACCTGTGGCCGGCGCCGCTGGCAGTCACGTGCTTGGGTCCTGTTAGTCTGAAGCACACATCTTCACCGCTACTGCCCCGCTCCACAGGTATCTTTGAGTGCAGTCTGTCTTATTCAGGACACGCACACTGGCTCAGTGAGTAAGTGCAGTGCGGTGTTCGTGATAGTAAATTTCCTAAAGGTCGCCTTTTTAACTTGTCTGTACCTGAACACGATGCTATGCGATCTTATATCAAGGAGTCATTGGAGAAGGGTCATATCAGACCATCCTCTTCACCCTTGGGTGCCGGTTTTTTCTTTGTGGCCAAAAAGGATGGTTCATTAAGGCCGTGTATTGATTATCGTCTCTTGAACAATATCACTGTGAAATATCAATATCCGTTACCTTTGATTTCTGACCTGTTTTCCAGGGTGAAAAGTGCTACTTGGTTTACCAAGCTTGACCTCAGGGGGGCGTATAACCTTATTCGCATTAAGCACGGGGATGAATGGAAGACGGCGTTTAATACCCCAGAGGGGCATTTTGAGTACCTAGTGATGCCCTTTGATTTCTGACCAGGATCAACGTAGGAACGCTCCATGGCTACCTCTAGTTGTGTGGTTAGTTCAGGTTACTGCAATCCAATAGGTTACAGCCTCTCTGGTGTATTGCTGTTTTTGCTTACTCTCCTCAGCTACCAAAACCTAACAGTACCCCTCATCCCTATGCTGGTATGTATGGTCCCCTCACCCCCACCCAAATCTGCTATGCATGGCACCCCATTCCTCATCCTGGTATGCATGGACCCCTCATCACCCAATCCTGGTATGCATGGTACCCCCTCATCCCTATCCTGGTATGCATGGTACCTGCTTATCCATATCCTGGTATTCATGGTTCCCTCACGCCACAATCCCGGTATGCATGGTCCCCTCAGCTCCCCAATCCCGGTATGCACGGTCCCCTCACACACCAATCCTGGTATGAATGGTCCCCTCAACCCCCAATCCTGGTATGAATGGTCCCCTCATCCCCCAATCCTGATGTGCATGGTCCGCTCACCCCCCAATCCTGATGTGCATGGTCCCCTCACCCCCCAATCCTGATGTGCATGGTCCCCTCACCCCCAATCCTGATGTGCATGGTCCCCTCACCCCCCAATCCTGATGTGCATGGTCCTCTCACCCCCAATCCTGATGTGCATGGCCCGCTCACCCCCAATCCTGATGTGCATGGTCCCTCACCCCCAATCCTGATGTGCATGGCCCTCACCCCCCAATCCTGATGTGCATGGTCCCCTCACCCCCCAATCCTGATGCATGGTCCCTCACACCCCCAATCCTGATGTGCATGGTCCCCTCACCCCAACCTGATGTGCATGGCCCCCTCACTCCCCCCAATCCTGATGTGCATGGTCCCCTCACCCCCATCCTGATGTGCATGGTCCCCTCACCCCCAATCCTGATGTGCATGGTCCCCTCACCCCCAACCCTGATGTGCTGGTCCCTCACCCCCAACCCTGATGTGCATGGTCCCTTCACCCCCAATCCTGATGTGCATGGTCCCTCACCCCCAACCTGATGTGCATGGTCCCCTCACCCCCAATCCTGATGTGCATGGTCCCCTCACCCCCAATCCTGATGTGCATGGTCCCTCACCCCCCCAACCCTGATGTGCATGGTCCCTCACCCCCAATCCTGATGTGCATGGTCCCCTCACCCCCAATCTGATGTGCATGGTCCCCTCACCCCAATCCTGATGTGCATGGTCCCCTCACCCCCAATCCTGATGTGCATGGTCCCCTCACCCCCCAATCCTGATGTGCATGGTCCCCTCACCCCCCAATCCTGATGTGCATGGTCCCCTCACCCCCAATCCTGATGTGCATGGTCCCCTCACCCCCAATCCTGATGTGCATGGTCCTCTCACCCCCCAACCTGATGTGCATGGTCCCTCACCCCCAATCCTGATGTGCATGGTCCCCTCACCCCCACAATCCTGATGTGCATGGTCCCCTCACCCCCCAACCTGATGTGCATGGTCCCCTCACCCCCCAACCTGATGTGCATGGTCCCTCTACCCCCAATCCTGATGTGCATGGTCCCTCACCCCCAATCCTGATGTGCATGGTCCCCTCACCCCCCAATCCTGATGTGCATGGTCCCCACACCCCCCAATCCTGATGTGCATGGTCCCTCACCCCCCAATCCTGATGTGCATGTCCCCTCACCCCCCAATCCTGATGTGCATGGTCCCTCACCCCTCTACCTGATGTGCATGGTCCCCTCACCCCCCAACCCTGATGTGCATGGTCCCCTCACCCCCAATCCTGATGTGCATGGTCCCCTCACCCCCCCAATCCTGATGTGCATGGTCCCTCACCCCCAACCTGATGTGCATGGTCCCCTCACCCCCCAATCCTGATGTGCATGGTCCCCTCACCCCCCAATCCTGATGTGCATGGTCCTCTCACCCACAACCCTGATGTGCATGGCCCCTCACCCCCCCAATCCCGATGTGCATGGTCCCCTCACCCCCCAATCCTGATGTGCATGGTCCCCTCACCCCCCAATCCTGATGTGCATGGTCCCTCACCCCCAATCCTGATGTGCATGGTCCCTCACCCCCAATCCTGATGTGCATGGTCCCCTCACCCCCCAATCCTGATGTGCATGGTCCCTCACCCCCAACCTGATGTGCATGGTCCCCTCACCCCCCAATCCTGATGTGCATGGTCCCCTCACCCTCCAATCCTGATGTGCATGGTCCCCTCACCCCCCAATCCTGATGTGTCATGGTCCCTCACCCCCCAATCCTGATGTGCATGGTCCCCTCACCCCTCCAATCCTGATGTGCATGGTCCTCTCACCCCCCTAATCCTGATGTGCATGGCCCCCTCACCCCCAATCCTGAGTGCATGGTCCCCTCACACCCCCCAATCCTGATGTGCATGGTCCCCTCACCCCTCAATCCTGATGTGCATGGTCCCCTCACCCCCCAATCCTGATGTGCATGGTCCCTCACCCCCTCAACCCGGTGCATGCCTCACCCCAATCCGATTGCATGGTCCCCTCACCCCCCAATCCTGATGTGCATGGTCCCCTCACCCCCAACCTGATGTGCATGGTCCCTCACCCCCCAATCCTGATGTGCATGTCCCCTCACCCCCCAACCTGATGTGCATGGTCCCCTCACCCCCCAATCCTGATGTGCATGGTCCCCTCACCCCCAACCCTGATAGTGCATGGTCCCTCACCCCCCAACCCTGATGTGCATGGTCCCTCATCCCCCAATCCTGATGTGCATGGTCCCCTCACCCCCCAATCCTGATGTGCATGGTCCCCTCACCCCCCAATCCTGATGTGCATGGTCCCTCACCCCCAATCCTGATGTGCATGGTCCCCTCACCCCCAATCCTGATGTGCATGGTCCCCTCACCCCCCAATCCTGATGTGCATGGTCCCCTCACCCCCCAATCCTGATGCATGGTCCCCTCACCCACCAATCCTGATGTGCATGGTCCCTCACCCCCCAACCCTGATGTGCATGGTCCCCTCACCCCCCAATCCTGATGTGCATGGTCCCCTCACCCCCAATCCTGATGTGCATGGTCCCTCTCACCCCCAATCCTGATGTGCATGGTCCCCTCACCCCCCCAATCCTGATGTGCAATGGTCCCCTCACCCCCAATCCTGATGTGCATGGTCCTCTCACCCCCAATCCTGATGTGCATGGTCCCCTCACCCCCCAATCCTGATGTGCATGGTCCCCTCACCCCCCCAATCTGATGTGCATGGTCCCCTCACCCCAATCCTGATGTGCATGGTCCCCTCACCCCCAATCCTGATGTGCATGGTCCTCTCACCCCCCAATCCCTGATGTGCATGGTCCCCTCACCCCCCAACCTGATGTGCATGGTCCCCTCACCCCCAATCCTGATGTGCATGGTCCCCTCACCCCCCCAATCCTGATGTGCATGGTCCCTCACCCCCAACCCTGATGTGCATGGTCCCTCACCCCCCAATCCTGATGTGCATGGTCCCCTCACCCCACCAATCCTGATGTGCATGGTCCTCCACCCCCCAATGCCTGATGTGCATGGCTCCCCTCACCCCCCCAATCCCGATGTGCATGGTCCGCTCACCCCCCAATCCTGATGTGCATGGTCCCCTCACCCCCCAATCCTGATGTGCATGGTCCCCTCACCCCCCAATCCTGATGTGCATGGTCCTCTCACCCCACAACCCTGATGTGCATGGTCCCCTCACCCCCCCAATCCTGATGTGCATGGTCCTCTCACCCCCAACCCTGATGTGCATGGTCTCCTCACCCCCCCAATCCTGATGTGCATGGTCCCCTCACCCCTCCAATCCTGATGTGCATGGTCCCCTCACTCCCCAATCCTGATGTGTATGGCCCCTCACCCCCAATCCTGATGTGCATGGTCCCCTCACCCTCCAATCCTGATGTGCATGGCCATCTCACCCCCCTATCCTGATGTGCATGGCCCCCTCACCCCCCAATCCTGAGGTGCATGGTCCGCTCACCCCCCAATCCTGATGTGCATGGTCCCCTCACCCCTCCAATCCTGATGTGCATGGTCCCCTCACCCCCCCAATCCTGATGTGCATGGTCCCCTCACCCCTCTATCCTGATGTGCATGGTCCCCTCACCCCCCCAATCCTGATGTGCATGGTCCCCTCACCCCTCTATCCTGATGTGCATGGTCCCCTCACCCCCCAATCCTGATGTGCATGGTCCTCTCACCCCCCAACCCTGATGTGCATGGTCCCCTCACCCCCCCAATCCTGATGTGCATGGTCCCCTCACCCCCAAACCCTGATGTGCTTGGTCCCCTCACCCCCCAACCCTGATGTGCATGGTCCCTTCATGCCCCAATCCTGATGTGCATGGTCCCCTTACCCCCAACCCTGATGTGCATGGTCCCCTCACCCCCCCAATCCTGATGTGCATGGTCCCCTCACCCCCCAACCCTGATATGCTTGGTCCCCTCACCCCCCAACCCTGATGTGCATGGTCCCTTCATGCCCCCAATCCTGATGTGCATGGTCCCCTCACCCCCCAATCCTGAAGTGCATGGTCCCCTCACCCCCAATCCTGATGTGCATGGTCCCCTTACCCCCCAATCCTGATGTGCATGGTCCCCTCACACCCCCAATCCTGATGTGCATGGTCCCCTCACCCCCCAATCCTGATGTGCATGGTCCCCTCACCCCCCAATCCTGATATGCATGGTCCCCTCACCCCCCCAGTCCTGATGTGCATGGTCCTCTCACCCCCCAACCCTGATGTGCATGGTCCCCTCACGTCCCATATCCTGATGTGCACGGTCCCCTCACCCCCCAATCCTGATGTGCATGGTCCTCTCACCCCCCAATCCTGATGTGCATGGTCCTCTCACCCCCAACCCTGATGTGCATGGTCCCCTCACCCCCCAATCCTGATGTGCATGGTCCCCTTACCCCCCCAATCCTGATGTGCATGGTCCTCTCACCCTCCAACCCTGATGTGCATGGTCCCCTCACCCCCCAATCCTGATGTGCATGGTCCCCTCACCCCCCCAATCATGATGTGCATGGTCCCCTCACCCCCCAATCCTGATGTGCATGGTCCCCTCACCCCCAATCCTGATGTGCATGGTCCCCTTACCCCCCCAATCCTGATGTGCATGGTCCCCTCACACCCCCAATCCTGATGTGCATGGTCCCCTCACCCCCCAATCCTGATGTGCATGGTCCCCTCACCCCCAATCCTGATATGCATGGTCCCCTCACCCCCCAGTCCTGATGTGCATGGTCCTCTCACCCCCCAACCCTGATGTGCATGGTCCCCTCACATCCCATATCCTGATGTGCACGGTCCCCTCACCCCCCAATCCTGATGTGCATGGTCCTCTCACCCCCCAATCCTTATGTGCATGGTCCCCTCACCCCTCCAATCCTGATGTGCATGGTCCCCTCACCCCTCCAATCCTGATGTGCATGGTCCCCTCACCCCTCCAATCCTGATATGCATGGTTCCCTCACCCCCCAATCCTGATGTGCATGGTCCCCTCACCCCCCTATCCTGATATACATGGCCCCCTCACCACTATTAAACTGCCCACATACCCCCAAAAAAAAAAACATTTATACTCACCTTTCTTCCCTGTGCTCCAGCGTTGTTCCGTTCTGCTGGACGCCGGGGGAGGAGAGCGTCGCCGGAGTACGCGCATGCCCGTACCGCGCGGTCCGGTGCCATATTGCTGAAGACACACTGTAAAGTGTCTTCAGCAAAATAGCGCCGGATAGCGCTATTGCACATGCGCGATTCCGGCGCACTCCTGGTCTACTGCCTCGGGAGAAGAGAAGCGCCGCGGCAACGCTCCTCCCGGTCAGGTATGTATGTGAGTATGGCGCCGGAGATCGCGGTATGCATCCAGTACGCATACCGCGATCTCCGGCGCCATACAGAGTACTCACCGCTGGATGCCTCACTCTGTCTGGAGCCAGACTGCGCAGGCGTGTTGCGCTTGCGCAGTCTATAAAGGCTTCAGACAGAGTGACGCTCCTAGCGTTATATTATAGATGTACCTGAATGCTTCTATGTGTTCATTGTTTTATAGTGAAACTGCAGTGATTAGTTTAGCCCACTAGAGGAGGCAGATTAGGACCAAGTAGTAATAAGATAAGAACTAGTTAAATTAGGAGTGGCCAACTGTGGGTAAGGCAGATAATTTCCTGCATTTTGGTCAGTAGAGCCTGAGAGCCCAGACAGGGCAGTGGGACCCTGTAACATTCAGCAAGAGGCCCAGTCGTCCAGGGCCTGTGGATCTAAGGTCACAGCAGAACGGAATACAGGGCAGCTCCAATATGTGGCAGCTAACTACGTGGGCTGATGCCCTCTTGTCTGGGGAGAAACAGACAGGGGAACTCCTGAACATAGTAAGGCTTGCCAGAAGGAACGCTGCGGGACCGGACAAGCTGGTACGACCCTGGCACATTCCAGAAGAAGTGAGGGAAAGCACAGGGAAAGACAAGGATGTACTCTGTTGTGAATGTGTTAGAAATGAATTCTGAGCAGAAGCTCCCTCTGGTGGTTACAAACAGTACTGAACCATTCAATGAGGATTGGCAATCAGGAGTTACAGACTGGTCTTATATAAGGGAGGTTCCCTCCCATCATGGTTGCCGGTGATCAATTGTTCTTGTCTCAACTGTTGTTCCTGGTTCACTTGGAAGCTTGCTGGGTCTTGCCTCTTCTCCTGCTCTCAGATAAGATATTTCTGTTTTTTGTTTTTGTGCTTATCATTTGCATATTTCTCTGCATTTCTGTGAGGTTAGCCAGGTTTCCCCCCCCCCCCGGGGGCTTGGGCTCCTCTCAGTTCTTCTGGAGCCACTGTTATTTGTTCATTTGCCTTTTCCAGTTTTTTCAGTGGCTGCGGCTTAGTTTTGTTACACCAGAGAACTAATTTAGGTGGTAGAGGTCGTGTGATCTCAGGTGTTTTTGCAATCAGTAGAGTTGGTATTTTTTAGGGTTTTTTGGATTGCAGTAAGTGTCCTTCCTATCCTTTTCTGTCTAGGAAGATTGGGCCCCAACGTTTGCTCATACTATTTTCTGTCTGTGTCTGTATTTCCTCTTGTCTAACCGCCATTACATGTTTGGGGGCTTCCTATGTTCTTTGGGGATCTGCTCCGGGGCAGATAGCTTTCCTCTTTCTATCTTTAGGTGTAGTTAACCTCTCAGGCTGTGACGAGGCGTCTAGGACCAACATAGGAACGCTCCACGGCTGCCTTTAGTTGTGGTGGTTAGTCAGGGTACTGCAATCCAGTAGATTCCAACCTCTCTGGTGTACTGCCGTTTTTGCCTGCTCTCCTCAGCTACCAAATCATAACAGTACTCTGTGATGATCCCTATGATGTTTCTGTGACTCAGCTGGACGTACTGTGAATGGAACCAAGTGAAACAGTTTTTGTTAAGTTGGAGCTGGACTCTGTCTCTCTTTGTGTGATTCTGCCCGAAGATATCCCTCAACAGAATAAAGGGGACCCAGGTTGATCAGAAAGCGGGAAAAAATGTATGCTACAAAGGGGACATGGTGTGTATGTGGCGGGAGACCATGGCGTGATTGAGCAACCTTTGTCAGCCACGACTACGGCCTTGACTCCAGAATCAGTGGATGCAAAATGGTTGTCACCCGTCATACGCTTTGCTACTCTCCTCTATGAGGAAATATTATAATTTATGAATTCAGAAATAAAAGTAGATTTTTTGTCATTTGCTGAGTGCTTCATTTTCTTTCTCCTATTGCTGGATCCCTAACTAAAGATCTTTTATTGAAATAAATTATTGATTTAACACAAACTTCTGCCACAGTATAGGCTCTGCCAGACCATGACAAGTCCTTCATAGGGAATTTTTACCCAACATGATGGGAGTAAACTCTTTGGATATTACTTTTACGTCTGTCAGAGGCTATAGGCTCAAAAAGGCTACCTCCGCTAGCCACTCCATCTGCCAGATTACAAAGGAACCCCAGCCTTCACCAATTAACTCCTTAACAGGGATCTGGTGTTACAACGGGATCTGGTATCAGAGAAAGGAGCCAAGAATTAACCCCATAGCTGCATGACTAAGCAGCGCCAACAGATACAAGAATTGAACAAGACCGTCGCACAACATCATCGGCAACAAAGATATGGCAATTCGTTATGACCGAAGTGGAAATAGAGGGGACAAGCACTTGCCTGGATGTAACAATTAGATTCAGCGCTAAGGGGGTCCTGTTTCTGCATTCAAGCAGTGGCAGCAAAGACATAGAACAAACTGGAAGGACGATGATACAGGTGCTTCTCACTAAATTAGATTATCATCAAAAAGTTAATTTATTTCAGTTCTTCAATACAAAAAGTGAAACTCATATATTATATAGAGTCATTACACACAGAGTGATCTGTTTCAAGTGTTTATTTCTGTTAATAGTGATGATTATGGCTTACAGCCAATGAAAACCCAAAAGTCATTATCTCAGTAAATTAGAATACTTTATAACACCAGCTTGAAAAATGATTTTAAAATCCGAAATATTGGCCTGCTGAAATGTATGTTCAGTAAATGCACTCCAAACTTGGTCAGGGCTCCTTTTTCATCAATTACTGTATCAATGCGGTGTGGCATGGAGGCGATCAGCCTGTGACACGGCTGATGTGTTAATGAAAGTTGAGCTTGCTTTGATAGAAGCCTTCAGTTTGCCTGCATTGTTGGGTCTGGTGTCTCTCATCTACCTCCTGCCTATACCCCATTGATTATCTATGGGTTAAGGTCAGGCGAGTTTGTGGGCCAATCAAGCACATGATACTGTTGTTTGTACATCAGGTGTTAGTACTTTTGGCAGTGTGGACAGGTGCCAAATCCTGCTGGAGAATGAAATTTCCATCTCCTAAAAGCGTGTCGGCAGTGGGAAGCATGAAGTGCTCTAAAATTTCCTGTTAGATGGCTGTGCTGACTTTGGTCTTGATAAAACACAGTGGGCCTACACCAGCAGATGACATGGCTCCCCAAACCTTCAGTGATTGTGGAAATTTCACACTAGACTTCAAGCAGCTTGGATTGTGTGCCTCTCCATTCTTCCTCCAGGCTCTGGGACCTTGATTTCCAAATTAAATGCAAAATTTACTTTAATCTGCAAACAACACCTTGGACCACTGAGCAACAGTTCAGTTCTTTTTTTCTTGGCCCACGAAAGACGCTTCTGGCGTTGTCTAAAGGTCATGAGTGGCTTGACACAAGGAATGCGACACTTGTAGCCCATGTCCTGGATCCGTCTGTGTGTGGTGGCTCTTGAAGCAATAACTCCAGCAGCAGTCCACTCCTTGTGAATCTCCCCCAAATTTTTGAATGGCCTTTTCTTAACAATCCTGTCAAGGCTGTGGTTATCCCGGTTGCTTGTGCACCTTTTTCTACCACACTTTTTCCTTCCACTAATCTTTCCATTAATATGCTTGGATACAGCACTCTGTGAACAACCAGCTTCTTTAGCAATGACCTTTTGTGTCTTACCCTTCTTGTGGAGTGTGTCAATGACTGCCTTCTGGACATCTGTCAGGTCAGCAGTCTTCCTCATGATTGTGGAGCCTACTGAAACATAGTAAGGGACCTTTTGTAAACTGTTATGAATGTTTTAGAAATTAATTTTGAGCAGAAGCTCCCTCTGGTGGTTGCAAATAGTACTGAACCATTCAATGAGGATTGGCAATCATGGATAACAGACTGGCTGGATATAAGGGAGGTTTCCCCCCATCATGGTTGCCGGTGATCAATTGTTCTTGTCTTAACGTTGTTTCCTGGTTCACTTGGAAGCTTGCTGAGTCTTGCCTCTTCTCCTGCTCTCAGATAAGATATTTTCTGTTTTTGTTTTTGTGCTTGCCATTTGTATATTTCTCTGCATTTCTGTGAGGTTGGCCAGGTTCCCCTCCCGGGGGGCTTGGTCTCCTCTCAGTTCCTCTGGAGCCATTGTTGTTTGTTCATTTGCCTTTTCCAGTTTTTTTTTCTGTGGCTGCGGCTTAGTTTTGTTACACCAGAGAACTAATTTAGGTGGTAGAGGTCGTGTGATCTCAGGTGTTTTTGCAATTAGTAGCGTTGGCTTTTTTTAGGGTTTTTTTGGATTGCAGTAAGTATCCTTCCTATCCTTTTCTGTCTAAGTCAGATTGGGCCCCAGCGTTTGCTCATACTATTTTCTGTCTGTGTCTGTATTTCCTCTTGTCTAACCGCCATTACATGTTTGGGGGCTTCCTATGTTCTTTGGGGATCTGCTCCGGGGCAGATAGCTTTCCTCTTTCTATCTTTAGGTGTAGTTAGCCTCTCAGGCTGTGACGAGGCGTCTAGGACCAACGTAGGAATGCTCCACGGCTGCCTTTAATTGTGGTGGTTAGTCAGGGTACTGCAATCCAGTAGATTCTAACCTCTCTGGTGTATTGCCGTTTTTGCCTGCTCTCCTCAGCTACCAAAACATAACAGTAAACGCTTTGGAACCCTTTGCAGGTGGTTTTTGTTAATTATTCTAATTTACTGAGATAATGACTTTTGGGTTTTCCTTGGCTATAAGCCGTAATAAAAATTAACAGAAATAAACACTTGAAATAGATCACCTGTTTGTAACGACTATATAATATATCAGTTTCATTTTTTGTATTGAAGAACTGAAGCAAATTAACTTTTTGATGATATTCTAATTTAGTGAGAAGCACTTGTAGTGTGTGTAAACTTCTGGTTTCAACTGTATATTGTGGGCAAAACATGGACAGCTTGAAAATATTTCACAAACACGGTACCTGAGAGGAAAATTTCAAGGTGATTTTCATGATCAGCAGCTCAAATTCCATAACATGCACCTAAAAGCATTCAGGAAGCAAAATCTTCATTGTCCAGTATTATTGTGTGTTTGCTGTGTTTCTTTTATGCATTTATTACTTTTGATGCAGGTTAAAGACACGTTTTTATTATTTTTTTTAATACTACAGATTAGCTTTGATTTTGCATGTAAAAATGCAAGAACATTTTTTCAGGCACCACTTAGAAACCTATAGAGAAAAAATGCACAAAAACTGCACAGTTTAACAGTGTCTTTAGACGGGGAAATCACATCCACGTTGCTTGGACATTTAGGTCAAGTTCACCGTCCCCCGAGCACCCAGCACATCCCGAGCTCACCGCCATTCGAGCACATCCCGAGCTCACCTCCCCCTGAGCACCGAACACATTGCGGGCTCACCGCCCCCCGAGAACGGAGTTCATCACAAACTCACCACTCCCAACAGCTCCAGCGTCTGCGCCTCACATTGCGGCCTCCGAGATTGAGCCCGGGATGTGCTCGGTGAGTCCGTGATGTGCTCGGGGGGGCGGTGAGCCCTGGATGTGCTCGGGGCCATTATTTCTCTTCTGACATTTGTCTGCTGAGGGAGAAACCAGTGACATCACAGCAGTGGGGATACCGAGAGGAAGCTAGTGGTAACAGTCCTGTGACTCTGGCTGAAAGGATGATGCGAGATATTAAGGGTAGTAGTGCGGTGGCTCTGACTGGATGATGTAGGATATTAGAGCTAGTAGTCCGGTGGCTCTGATGGGATGATGTGGAATATTAGTGGTAGTAGTCTGGTGGCTCTGGCTGACGGGATGATGTGGGATATTAGGGGTCGTAGTCCGGTGGCTCTGGCTGATGGGATGATGTGGGTTATTAAGGGTAGTAGTCCGGTGGCTCTGACAGGATGATGTAGGATATTAGGGGTAGTAGTCTGGTGGCCCTGCCTGAAAGGATGATGCGAGATATTAAGGGTAGTAGTCCGGTGGCTCTGACAGGATGATGTAGGATATTAGGGGTAGTAGTGTCTCAACCCGCACCACAATTGTGGTTTACCAGAGCAATGGGGTACTCAGAGCCGAGCCCATGGAAGTCTATGGGGTTGTCACAGGTAGCGCTGGCTCGGTCTGTGGCCCTGGCGGTCAGGCGTATGTTGGGGGGGAATATTTACAGGGGATAGGTATATATACAGTTCGTGACGCCACCTGTAGTTCTCTGATCACTAAGACCAGCGCTGCTGTAGATCTCTGAGGGGATGGTGAGGCAGCTAGATGTCGGGTCCCCTACAGGTGGGACTCTTCCTCAGGTCGATAGTTATTGTGGGGATGTGCAGATAAATAAATCAGTCTCACACCATCCAGCGTCTTTCCATACCTTTTACTTGTCAGATGATAAGGCAGGTCCCAGGGAGGCTGGTCGGGTGGAGGATGTGCTTTGAGATAACAGCTGAACAGGTTGGGGGCCTCCTTTACTTTCAAGATGATGAGTCCAACCAGCATAAAGCCTAGTTCACTCTGATTTCTCCAGCTTCTCCAAGCTGTACTGCCCGGTCAGTTTTGTGGTCGGAGCCTTCCTTTGATGGAACTAGGTTCTTGCTTTTGCTGATCAGGCTCAAAGTTCCTATTCCACCTGACCCCTGTTACGTACTGACACTCCAAGGGCTGCTTGCTGCGACCTAAGGTCCAGTAAGACTCTGGTTTTTCTATCACTATGCCTGGAGCTATAGTGACGCTTCGGTCCCCAGTGACCGGTGACAATGTGCAGGATAATCCAATCCTAAGGCACTTCTGACTCCTTTCCACTGCGCCTTTCGCCCTGTCCGCGCTTGTAGCATAAGCACTCCACACTTCCTAGGGTAATGCAGGCTAGTCCCTTCTTTCTTCTTCCCAGAACTTGCTAACAGGTGCTCAGTAATCTTCTAGTTCAGGAGCACGTCACTGAACTCCACTGTCCTTGGGACAGGAGACTGAAGGTCCTGCTGCTAACTCCTCTCTCTTCCTGCACAGACTGCACACAGATGGGATGACTCACTCAGGAGCCACCCGGGCTAGACTCCCTGACTCCTCTGTCCGAAGACAGGAAACAGACTCACTGACTGGCTAGATCTCACTAGCTCTTATAACCTATGGGTGTGTCTAAGTGTGTGATGGAGTGAATGTTTATTGAGCATTAAACTGTTACCTCTCCGCACATCCTCCAGGGTACTGCGTGTGCCTTCACACCAGGGCTACACATTCCCCCATGGTAAAATACAGCACTCCCGGGCTGTGAAATACAAGAAGACATTTTGTTTTTCATTAACAATAAAGATTAACTCTTCCCATCCGGGAGGTAAGGATTTCTTAAACGTTGCATTATGTACAGTAGGAATATACAAAAAGTATTAAAGCATCAAGGCATTCAATATATACACAGTATTCTTGTGAAGGACCCGCACCAAACCTTCAACGTGGGTCCTGGGTGGGCTGCAGGACATCTGAATGCAGACCTCACTCATTGCCACACCACACGGGTTTTATATTCAGAGGTAGTTGAGGTGGTTTCATGTAAAACCAATATAATGCACCTTAGTGCAACTATTTACAGAGATAAGTTCTGGGCTGGCACAGTCCTCAGCCTCAAAGTCCATTGACATAATAAGAGACATATATATATATACATATTTCAAGTATGCATCATTCTTCTATAACTTTTACTTTACCCAACAGGGCATTTTATGTAAAACTATGCAATCAACTTTTTCAAATTTTCACTCTGGTACCCAGCCGGGCATTCTACTCATTATATATAAAACTATGTAAACCCTATATATAGCAATAAAGTGCAAAACAGCAATTATTTCTTTTATCAAAACTTTCTACATTTTCTTTGTTGCGGTAAACCCTGTCTGGGTCCTACCGTTCTTCACATTTTCTTGCTAACTTCAGTTACACTTTCCATCCCGGGGGCTGGAACAATGCGATGCTCTTTAGAGCACATGACAAATAGGTCGTGACCTGCTATCAGGGTTTGGGTCGCAACAGTCCTTGTGCGAACCGCTTGGGGCACGCCGGGTGCTTTCTCCTTGTGAGACGCTGTCTGCGTCGCTGTAATAGCCACTTTCTCTCGTGATGCAGAAATAATCGCCGTGCGCGACGTCGTGTAGACCGCTGATTGCGATGTGGAATGGGTCGCAGGTTGCGATGTAGAGTAGGTCGCCGATTGCGATACGAAAATGTACGCAGGGGGCGATGCCGATGCACAATGCTGGTGTGATGCAGAGCAGGAAGCAGGTGTGCGCAATGGCTCAATTGGAGACGCACTAACCTGCTGCTGTCGCTGCTCCATCATTGATGGCTGGGTCCCCGCCGGTGTCCCTACCGGGGATCGATCATCTGCTGCGGCCTCCTGGCCGGGCGGGCGTTCCGGAACTGGCGGTACCTCCTCAACCTCCTTCGCTTCCACCGCTCCATCGGTAGGATCAGGGTCGGTACTTTTGGGGGTAGCCTCCGGTTGCTCCTTAGCCTTGGGCAGCAGAAGTTTTGGTAATTCAAATCGTGGAGGGTCGTCGAGGGGAGAGAGCACCGCATCCCACAGCCGCCGCTGTATCAGGGTACGCCGGCGTCTCTCGATCTCCTCCATGCCAGGTTGTTGCAAAATCATCTTCTTCAACCTGGCATTTTCCTCTCCAATCTCCAGCAAGGCTTGCTGCAGGTGCAGGACCACAAATGGCTCCGGTTCTAGTGGCAGCTTGGCTGGGGAACGGGGCCTGCCTTCCACCGCTTCCCTGCTCGGCTGCACACGTCCTGCTTCCATGATGTTCCAGAACAGACTCTCTCTTCTTCTTTCAGAGCCGTCCGGTCTCTTCCGTGGAGGCGGGGTTTGCGTCTCCTCCTCTTCGCAGGGAAGGTAAAGAGGAGGCGGACCTCCTTTGCTGTAGGGCAGGATCGCATGTTGTAATAGCACTTTGAGAGGGCAGGCATTCTCTTCGCGCCACAAGGGGGCACACGCCCACGAATCCACGCCCACCTTCTTCTCCAGCGCCTGAGGGCGCGAATTTGGCGGCAAAATGGCGGATTTTAGCACCAAAAATAGCAAACAGTCCTTTTTCACAAAAACACCTCCACAGGCACACAGGGCTCGCAATTTTGCGAGTTTCGCATCCTGTTCGTGACGCCAAGATGTCTCGACCCGCACCACAATTGTGGTTTACTAGAGCAATGGGGTACTCAGAGCCGAGCCCATAGAAGTCTATGGGGTTGTCACAGGTAGCGCTGGCTCGGTCTGTGGCCCTGGCGGTCAGGCGTATGTTGGGGGGGGGGATATTTACAGGGGATAGGTATATATACAGTTCGTGACGCCACCTGTAGTTCTCTGATCACTAAGACCAGCGCTGCTGTAGATCTCTGAGGGGATGGTGAGGCAGCTAGATGTCGGGTCCCCTACAGGTGGGACTCTTCCCTCAGGTCGATAGTTATGGTGGGGTTGTGCAGATAAATAAATCAGTCTCACACCATCCAGCGTCTTTCCATACCTTTTACTTGTCAGATGATAAGGCAGGTCCCAGGGAGGCTGGTCGGGTGGAGGATGTGCTTTGAGATAACAGCTGAACAGGTTGGGGGCCTCCTTTACTTTCAAGATGATGAGTCCAACCAGCATAAAGCCTAGTTCACTCTGATTTCTCCAGCTTCTCCAAGCTGTACTGCCCGGTCAGTTTTGTGGTCGGAGCCTTCCTTTGATGGAACTAGGTTCTTGCTTTTGCTGATCAGGCTCAAAGTTCCTATTCCACCTGACCCCTGTTACGTACTGACACTCCAAGGGCTGCTTGCTGCGACCTAAGGTCCAGTAAGACTCTGGTTTTTCTATCACTATGCCTGGAACTATAGTGACGCTTCGGTCCCCAGTGACCGGTGACAATGTGCAGGATAATCCAATCCTAAGGCACTTCTGACTCCTTTCCACTGCGCCTTTCGCCCTGTCCGCGCTTGTAGCATAAGCACTCCACACTTCCTAGGGTAATGCAGGCTAGTCCCTTCTTTCTTCTTCCAGAGCTTGCTAACAGGTGCTCAGTAATCTTCTAGTTCAGGAGCACGTCACTGAACTCCACTGTCCTTGGGACAGGAGACTGAAGGTCCTGCTGCTAACTCCTCTCTCTTCCTGCACAGACTGCACACAGATGGGATGACTCACTCAGGAGCCACCCGGGCTAGACTCCCTGACTCCTCTGTCCGAAGACAGGAAACAGACTCACTGACTGGCTAGATCTCACTAGCTCTTATAACCTATGGGTGTGTCTAAGTGTGTGATGGAGTGAATGTTTATTGAGCATTAAACTGTTACCTCTCCGCACATCCTCCAGGGTACTGCGTGTGCCTTCACACCAGGGCTACACAGTAGTCTGGTGGCTCTGGCTGACAGGATGATGTAGGATATTAGGGGTAGTAGTTCGGTGGCTTTGGCTGATGGGATGATGTGGGATATTAGAGGTAGTAGTCTGGTGGCTCTGGCTGACAGGATGACGTAGGATATTAGGGGTAGTAGTTCGGTGGCTCTGGCTGACCGGATGATGTGGGATATTAGAGTTAGTGTGGCTATGTGGAGTGGGTGGGGCTATGTGGAGTGGGCTTGGCTTGATACACACAAACATACACACACTCAGCTTTATATATATATATATATATATATATATATATATGATACCTCTTTTCACATGTAAAGCACCATGGTGCTATAATAATAATGGACCCCATATATTGCTCCTTAAAGAATAATGAGCCACATATATTATCCATACAGTATAATGAGCACCATATATTTTTCTCCATACATTATAATGGGCCCCATATATTGCTCCATACAGTATAATGAGCCCCATATATTTCTCCATACAGTATAATGAGCCCCATATTTTGCTCCATACAGTATAATGGGCCCCATATATTGCTCCATACAGTATAATGGGCCCCATATATTGCTCCATACAGTATAATGAGCCCCATATATTGCTTCATACAGTATTTTGGGCACCACAATGTGCTCCATACAGAAAAATGAGCCCGATATATTGCTTGATACAGAATAATGGACCCCATATAATGCTTCATACAGTATAACGAACCCCCTTTTCTGCTCCACATTCAGTATAATGGACCCCATATCATGCTCAACACAGTATAATGAACCACATATATTGCTCCATATATAGGTCCTTGCTAATCCTGTTGTTTTGCCACCATCTGAACCTATTGAGGTGGGGGCCACCAACCTCAAGGAGAAGGAGAGGAGACAGCGATGCGAAGGAAAGCTGTTTTTTTACTGCGTAGATCCCGTACATTGGAAAAAGGACAGCCCCTCCTGCCCACCGACTAGCAAGGTGTCGGGAAACGCTGGGAGGAGGTCACCCAGACTCTCATGTACCTTTTTCCTCCTTTTCTAAAATATTGTTGGAAGTGGAACTTTGATGTGGGAGTTGCTTCACGCCCACTTCTGCTTTCGTTGACTGCAGGTCGTTCATGAACTTTATTGACTCTAACTTCGTGACCAAGTGTAAGTTAGGGATAGTTAGGCTGGAGACCCCTGTTCATATTGTTGCCATTGACAAAACACCACTGGCTAAGTATGTCATTAAATATATCTCGGAGGAGCTTCTCCTCCAGGTGGGATCCTTGCATCAGGAACGTATTTCTTGTTTTGTTCTGGACAATCTTCCTGCGGGAATGGTGTTGTAGTTCCCTTGGTTACAGTTACACAATCCTGTGATAGACTGGGAATCTCAGGATATTGTTAAGTGGGGTCCTAATTGTAGTAAGGGTTGTCTTACTACCAGGGCCGGCGTCAGCACCCGGCACACCCGGGCAAGTGCCGGGGCCCTGAGCAGGCGGGGGGCCCACTCGCCGTCTGGCACCCCTGCGCCCATTAGCAGAGGAGAGCGGTGTCAGCGCCGCCACCCACCCCCGCCCCCGCCTGCTCAGGGCCCCGGCATCAGCTGGTCCAATACTTACCTCTCCCGTTCCTCCGCTGCCGCAGCTCCGGTCTCCAGGGGGCGCCGGCGCTTCCTCTCACAGCAGCGCCGCTGAATGACGTCATCATTCAGCGGCCGGCTGTGGCAGAGAGCGCGTTGCTGGACAGGTGAGACGTGTGTGTGTCTCTGTGTGTGTCTGTGTGTATGTAGTGCGGTGCTTTGTGTGTGTGTGTATGTGTGTGTGTATGTATGTGAGAGAGTGCTTGTGTGCTGTGGTGCTGTCTGTGTGTGATGATGGGCAGGCATTGCTGGTAATGGGGAGGCATTGATGATGATGGGGAGAAGATGATAATAATGGGCAGGCATTGATGATAATGGGCAGGCATTGATGATGGGGAGAAGATGATGATGGGCAGGCATTGATGATGATGGGGAGGCGATAATGATGATGGGGAGGCGATGATGATGATGGGCAGGCATTGATGATAATGGGGAGGCATTGATGATGATGGGGAGGCGATGATGATGATGGGCAGGCATTGATGATAATGGGGAGGCCATGATGATGATGGGGAGGCCATGATGATGATGGGCAGGCATTGATGATGGGGAGGCGATGATGATGATGGGCAGGCATTGATGATAATGGGGAGGCCATGATGATGATGGGGAGACAATGATGATGATAAGGAGGCAGTGATGATGATGGGGAGGCAATCATGATGATAATGGGGAGTCTTTCCACAGCGCCCTTTCCTGAGCCGTAACAGTGCAGAACGCAGTACAGCGCAGAGGAGAGCTCCATATTTTGTATGGAGCATTATATGGGGACCAGTATCCTGTATGGAGCATTATATGGGGACCAGTATCCTGTATGGAGCATTATATTGGGTACAGTATTCTGTATGGAGCATTATTTTGGGTCCAGTATTCTGTATGGAGCATTATATGGGGGGTGACATCCTGCATGGGGTATTATATGGGTGATGAGGGGGAGACTGTGGTGCCCATAATATTGTATGGACTGTACTGTCCAGTCTGTACTGTGCGCTGTGAGGATTTGGCGGTTTTTGAGCTATTGTACAATTTACAATAGATATCACTCATTTAATGGAAGAAGTGAAGTATTTGGCATTGTACTGTACCCATATTTCTCCGCTGTATCTGTGCATCAGGAGTCGTGGTCTGTGTTAAGGGGCCCACTAAGGCTCTTTCGCCCGGGGCCCATAAAAACCTGGAGCCAGCCCTGCTTACTACTGTACTTGTGTCATCCATTAATCTGGAAGGTATTCCGGAGTACCTGAAGGATTACCAACACACCACCCTTTTGACTGTGCTATCAACCTGCTTTCGGGTGCTAAATTGCCCAAGGCCCGTCTGTACAACCTCTCTGGCCCGGAGCGGACTGCTATGAAGGAGTTTATTCCTGAAAGCCTATGTAAATGCCACATCCGGCCCTCTGTCTCCCCTGTGGCGGCTGGATTATTTTTTGGAAAAAAAAAAGATGGTGGTTTGCGCCTGTGCCTCCATTTTCGGGAATTAAATAAGATCACAGTGAGAAATACCTATCCCCTCCCGCTCATCCCTGATTTGTACAACCAATTATAGGGGGCCAAGTGGTTTTCTAAATTGGACCTCAGGGGAGCATATAATCTAATCCGTATTTGGGAGGGGATGAGTGGAAAACAGCATTTCTCACTTCTGAAGGGTTATTTGAGAATTTGGTTATGCCCTTTGGTCTCACTAATGCGATAGCTGTTTTTCAGAATTTTATTAACCATGTCTTTTCTGATTTTATTGGGCGCTTTATGGTGGTGTATTTAGATGATATCCTTGTGTTTTCAGCTGAAAAACAAGTTCACACGGATCATCTACTTGCAGTTATCCAGAGGTTACTGGAGAACTCACTTTTTGCGAAACCTGAAAAATGCTCATTTTTTGTCTAAGAGTTGTCCTTTCTGGGGTTCATCCTGTCTGACAAGGGGTTTCATATGGACCCTGGGAAGGCACGGACCACTTGTGGATTGGGTGCAACTCAGAGACTTGAAGGGTCTTCAATGTTTTTTGGGGTTTGCCAACTATTAAAGGAAATTCATTAAGGGGTTTTCACAGGTGGTCAAGCCCCTCACTGATCTTAATCGTAAGGGGGCTGATCTCAAAAGCTGGTCAGCTCCGGCAGTGGCTGCATTTGCTTGGTTAAAGAAATGCTTTATGTCTTCCCCTGTCCAGCCCGATCCATCTGAACCGAGCCCGATCCATCTGAGGTGTTTGTGGAGGTGTCCCAAGTACCTGCCACTTTGACTAACCTGAGACCCTGTGCCTTCTTCTCAAAAAAATTCTCTCCTGCTGAGAGAAATTACGATGTTGGGAATCGGGAGCTTTTAGCCATTGAGTTGGCCTTTGAATAATGGAGGCACTTTTTGGAGGGGGCTGTTCATCGGATCAAGGTGATTACGGACCACAAGAATCTGTCTTATATTGAGTCTGCCAAACGTTTGACTCCCAGACAGGCGAGGTGGTCACTTTTTTTCACGCTTTAATTTTTCCATCACCTTTCGAACGGGTTCCAAGGATGTCAAGGCGGATGCCTTATCTCGCAGCTTGGATCCGATATCACCTCCTGAACCTCCTTCCTCCATTCTTCAGCATGGGGTGGTCATAGCAGTGGTGTCCTCAGAAATGGAACGGGAGATTCGTGAGGCTCAGTCTCTTGCTCCTCTGTCATTGCCTGAAAACAAGCTCTTTGTTCCTGTTCAGTACCGGTTGAGGGTGCTCCAGGAGTTCTATGATTCTGCTCTTAGTGAGCATCCTGGAATCTCGGCCACTCATAGAGCTATTGCTAGGCTGTTTTGGTGGTCCTCTATGGCCTCTGATGTTGCCGTGTTTGTGTCTTCCTGTGATACTTGTGCCCGTGCTAAAAGCTCTCATAACCGGCCGTCCGGGGAATTGGTGCCATTGCCAATTCCAGATAGACCCTGGACTCATTTGTCCATGGACTTTATCACTGATCTCTCTCCTTCCAATGACAAAACTGTGGTCTGGTTGGTGGTGGACAGATTCACTAAACAGGCGCATTTTGCACCTTTGGCAGCAGTTGTGGACTGGGGTGCCAAGGGCCCACCAAAAATATTGACTTTGGGGGCCCACTTTTCACCTGTATACAAATATTACACTACCATGGTTAACAAATTTACCTATATCTCTATACAATAATAAACTGGGTAGTTTGGTTAATGAATGATGAGATGCTGCTTTTTTCTGAACAGAGTGAATCAAGTGAATAATGACAAGTACTGCCCATACAGTAAGGTTGGGGGCCCTGATTTGCACAGGGGCCCACTCGGGGATTCCCCTATGGGGAAGTCCGAGCCTGTTTGGCAGGACTACCTAATGCTGAAACATTTTCTAGGTTGTTTGTTGAACACGTGGTGCGATTGCATGATGTGTCTTTGAATGTGGTTTTCGGATAGAGGGGTACAATTTTTGTAAAAGGTTAGGTATTAGTTTCGCCTTCTCGTCCTATCATCCCGAAACAAACGGTCAGACGGAGAGGAACAATCAGTCTCTTGAACAAATTTTGCGGTGTCTTGCCACGTCCCAGCATGATGATTGGTGTTCTTCGTTGCCAGTGGCTGAGTTTGCCTTTAATAATCGTATTAATCAGTCCATGGGCACCTCTCCGTTCTTTTGCAATTACGGCTTTCACCGCCATTTTTGTGAGTTTTCCAGGATGTACACGAGGTGTCCTGGGGCTGATTCGGCCATTCAGCGGTTAAGGGAGCTATGGAGGGAGGTCCAGAGGAACATTGTGGAGGCTCATGGAAAACATAAACATTTTGCTGATAAGCGACGATCTACAGGACCTATATTTCTGGTGGGAGATAAAGTGTGGTCGTCTACCAAGAACATTCGGCTGAAAGTTCCTTCTGCTAAGCTAGGTCCCAGGTTTATAGGTCCTTATGAAATTATTGAGGTTGTCAATCCAGTTTTCCTTTCGCTTACGCCTACCTCTGTCGCTTCGGATCCCCAATGTGTTCCATAAGTCTCTCCTGAAGTCATTTGTACCTTCCTCTGCTTAGTCTCCATCCCCTCCGCCTCCGGTCTCTGTGGATGGTCAGATTGAGTATGAGGTGGAACAGATTATGGATTTGCACATGGTCCGCAGTTCACTGCAGTATTTGGTCCATTGGAGGGGTTACAGTCCCGAGGATCGATCCTGGGTCCCGGCGCGATCGGTTCATGCTGATCGATTGGTTCGGGTGTTTCATGAGCGGTATCCTGGGAAACCTGGGGGTCCAGTTGCGCCTTGAGAGGAGGGTACTGTCATGATCCAGACCGGGTTTTGAGTCCTGTTTTCCCTTTTTCCCTGTCTGGTCATGTCAGGGGTTAACCTTTCTCAGCCTCAGTTTGGGTTCAGGTTGGCTATTTATCACTGCTGCTCACCGCAGGCGATGTCAGTTATAGTTTTTGCCTACGGCTGCTGTAGCTGACTCTGATTTGTTCTGCTGCATTTGCTGCCTGAACCCGTGTCTCTGTTTTCCCCTATTCCCGTCCTGACTCAGTGATTCCCTTTAGTGTGTTGAGTGTTGACTCCCTGATTTTGACTTGGCTTTTATGCTGACCTGCTTTTGTCTTTGGCTTATCTGCTACTGATCTTCTCTGCTTGTCTCGGACCCTGAGCTTGTTTATTCCGTTTGGTACCGCGATACAGATTATTGATTGACTCGGCTTGTTTGACTATTCTGCTGCCACCTGGTGGTAGCCTTGCTGCTGCACGACAGGCCTGCTATGTCTAGATGCAGTCCTCCTTCCACTCTATTGGTAATCTAGTGGAGCTTGCACCTACCTGCATTGCAGCAGCGTGATACCCCAATCTGCAGCTCTCTTCCCCAACATATCAGACTCTTGCCTACCATTGAAACCTTCAAAAGTAACCTGAAGACCTACCTCTTCTGACAAGCCTACAACCTGCAGTAACCACTGATCCACCAAACCACTGCACGACCAGCTCTACCCTCACCTACTGTATCCTCATTCATCCCTTGTAGATTGTGATCCCTCATGGGCAGGGTCCTCTCTCCTCCTGTACCAGTAGTGACTTCTATTGTTTAACCCCTCTCTGCCATCAGACGTACTATTCCGTCCATGTGACCCTGCACCTAATTCCCATGGACGGAATAGTACGTCATGGGGATCAGCTGCGCTCCCGGGGGGAGCGTAGCTGATCGCAGCCGGGAGTCAGCTGTATATCACAGCTGACACCCAGCACTATGTGTCAGGAGCGGTCACGGACCGCTCCCGGCACATTAACCCCTGGCACACCGCGATCAAACATGATCGTGGTGTACCCGGGGCACAGGGGAGGATCGCGCAGGGTGGGGGCTCCCTGCGTGCTTCCCTGTGACCCTCAGAGCAGCGCGATATGTCGCGCTGTTCCGAGGGTCCGTCCTCCCTCCAGGTCCCCGGATCCAAGATGGCGCCGGGGTCCTGCAGGGAGGCGGCTTCCTCAGTGCCTGCTGAGAGCAGGCGCTGAGGAAGCCTGCAGCGATGCCAGAGCGATCGCTGGTGTGACAGAGTGCTGTGCACACTGTCACACCAGCGATCTGATAAAATACAGTGATGTCCCACCCTGGGACAAAGTAAAAAAGTAAAAAAATAAAAATAAAAAGTGGTAAAAAAAATCATAAAAAAAAAAAAATATTCCCCAATAAATTCATTTCTTCCTGTAAATAAAAAAAAAAACAATAACAGTACACATATTTGGTATCGCCGCGTCCGTAACGACCCCCCCTATAAAACTATCCCACTAGTTAACCCCTTTAGTGAACCCCTTAAAAATAAAAAAAATAAAAAACTAAGCAAGAAATCAATGCTTTATCATCATACCGCCGAACAAAAAGTGGAATAACACGCGACTAAAAAGACCAATATAAATAAACATGGTACCGCTGAAAACGTCATCTTGTCCCTCAAAAAACGAGCCATCATACAGCATCATCAGCAAAAAAATAAAAAAGTTATAGCTCGCAGAATAAAGCGATGCAAAAATAATGATTTTTTATATAAAATTGTTTTTATTCTATAAAAGCGCCAAAACATAAAAAAATGATATAAATGAGGTATCGCCGTAATCGTACTGACCCGAAGAATAAAACTGCTTTATTAATTTTACCACACGCGGAACGGTATAAACGCCTCCCCCAAAAGAAATTCATGAATTGCTGATTTTTGTTCATTATAACCTCCCAAAAATCGAAATAAAAAGCGATCAAAAAATGTCACGTGCTCAAAAATGGTACCAATAAAAACGTCACCTCGTCCCGCAAAAAATAAGACCTCACATGACTCTGTGGGCCAAAATATGCAAAAATTATAGCTCTCAAAATGTGGTGATGCAAAAACTATTTTTTGCAATAAAAAGCGTCTTTTAGCGTGACAGCTGCCAATCACAAAAACCCGCCATAAATAGTAAATCAAACCCCCCCTTTATCACCCCCTTAGTTAGGGAAAAATAACAAAATTTTAAAAATTTATTTATTTCCATTTTCCCATTAGGGTTAGGGTTGCGGCTAAAGTTAGGGTTAGAGTTGGCGCTAACGTTAGGATTAGGGTTGGGATTAGGGTTATGGGTGTGTTAGGGTTAGGTTTGTGGTTAGGGTTGGGACTAGGGTTAGGGGTGTGTTGGGGTTAGGGTTGGAGTTAGAATTGGGGGGTTTCTGCTGTTTAGGCACATCAGGGGCTCTCCAAATGTGACATGGCGTCTGATCTCAATTCCAGCCAATTCTGCGTTGAAAAAGTCAAACGGTGCTCCTTCACTTCTGAGCTCTGCCATGCGCCCAAACAGTAGTTTACCCCGCATATGGGGTATCAGCGTACTCTGGACCACAAGAGTTATTGTGCAATTTGTCCTATTTCTTCTGTTACCCTTGGGAAAATAAAAAACTGGGGGTGACTGTCACGGGTGTGTCGCTACGAAGATCGTCGCGATTGCATAGCCTGACTTCTCACAGCTGAGTTTCTGGTGCTGGGTGTTTTTCGGCAGTGAGGGAGTTAATTCTCCCTCTCTCTGTGCTAGACGAGGCCAGCCTCGCTCAGCTGCAATTAATGTTGCTGTAATGGGATTCCTTCAAATACCTGCCAGTCTGCTAGGGAAGTGTCGGTGAAAGCATTCCTGGCAGACAAACAGAGCGGCTTGTGGTATTTTGGAGTTTGGAGTGAAGTGTACTTTGTGTGTGTTTTTTTCCCTTCCTCGCTTTATCATTTATCTCCTTACCCGTTGGTGTTCCCTCTGTTGTTGTGATGTAGTTTTGTATGCAAGGTGGTTGTTGATTTTCCCCTTGTACTGTCTCGTTCGTCTAGTACTGTGTGTGGGCTTATATTATCCCGTTCCCTGTTGTTGTGATCAAGGTCCTTCTCAGGACTAGATCACTGAGGTTCAGGGATCCTCAGGAGGTAGGGATTACGCTGGCGGCCTGGACCTCTGTACCTTTAACAGTACCTCCAGGTAGAGGGATTAGACAGGGCCTCAGCTTAGGGTCAGCTTAGGCCCCTAACCTCCGGTACGCAGAGACAGCGTGACATTTTCACCGACCGACAAAAGATTCTCTCCAGCTACCATGGATCCAGTAGCCAGTCTTGCTCGGCAGTTGCAGAGTTTGTCCATGGAGCTGGCGGACGTTAAGTCCAAGGTTTTGTACCCCCCGGAGCAAGCCGGACCAGAACCTAAAGTAGCTCTCCCTGACAGGTTCACTGGGGGGCGGGACAAGTTTTTTGTTTTTCGGGAGACATGTAAATTGTACTTTCGGCTGCGGCCACAGTCATCGGGGAGTGATGAGCAAAGGGTGGGAATTGTCATCTCGCTCCTACAAGTGGACCCACAATCATGGGCGTTCTCCCTTCCCTCGGGCTCCCCGGCTCTCCAGTCAGTGGATAGTTTTTTTGCAGTTCTGGGTCTTGTATATGATGACCCGGATCGGATCTCCCTTGCTGAATCTAAGTTACGTAGGATCCAGCAGGGAGATCGTCCGGCGGAGAAATTCTGTTCGGAGTTCCGTAGGTGGGCCACGGACACCCAGTGGAATGACCCGGCTCTTAGAAGCCAGTTTTGTCAAGGTTTATCTGACAAATTAAAGGATGTATTGGCACAGTATGACCCTCCCGCGTCACTGGAAGCCGCTATGGCCCTTGCTATTCGTATTGACAGACGGCTTCGGGATGACTCCACCTTCCTCAAGGGTCCCTTATATGGAGGTTCCCCTGGTCAGTCCAGAGGTGCCTATGCAATTAGGAGGGACATCATTTCGGGGGAGGGGACCGGCGGGGCGCCACAAAACAGGAAGTTGTTTCTTCTGTGGGAAAAAGGGACATTTTATTGGGGGGTGTCCATCCCGTCCTTTGCAGAGTAAAGGGTCGTCGGAAAACTATTGATCCCAGGTTGTGTGGTGGACGGCAATCTGGGAGTAAGTATTTCGTCCCTAAGTTCGTCTCAGTTTCTCGTACCGGCGGAGGTGGTGGTGGGTACGAGAACTGAGAAGATATCTGTTCTTCTGGATAGTGGGGCCGGGGCTAATCTGGTGGACGCTCGGTTTGCCCGGGTTCAAGGTATGCAATTGAGTGTGTTGGCTAAACCCATCCCCATATTCTCGATCGACGCCAGACCTCTCGGTCAGGGAAGTTTTTTGCAAGCTGTGCATAACGTAAAACTTCAAGTGGGGGCGATACATAAAGAACTGTTGTCTTGTTACGTGTTGGAGGGTCTTCCCACTCCTATAGTGTTGGGCCTTCCTTGGTTAACTAAGCATAACCCAGTTATTGATTGGCAATCCAGAGAGATAAGCCAATGGAGTGAATTCTGTAATAAAAACTGCATGAATACGGTCATCGGTGCGGTCACTCCTAGGGTCTTACCTCCATTTCTGGCGGACTTTGAGGATGTATTCTCGGAGAAAGGGTGTCAGGAACTACCTCCTCATCGCGTGTATGACTGTTCTGTAAAACTGCTCCCTGAGGCCAAGTTACCTAAATCTAGGTTGTATAACCTATCTGGTCCTGAGAGGCAGGCCATGAAGGATTATATTGCTGAAAGTCTGGCAAAGGGGCATATTAGACCTTCATCTTCCCCGGTGGCCGCGGGGTTCTTCTTTGTGAAGAAGAAAGATGGAGGCCTACGCCCTTGCCTGGATTTCCGCTAACTTAATCGGATTACGGTCCGAGATCCGTATCCGCTCCCACTTATTCCCGATCTCTTCAATCAGATCGTGGGCGCCAAATGGTTCTCTAAGTTGGATCTCAGGGGGGCGTACAATCTGATTAAGATGAAGGAGGGGGATGAGTGGAAGACGGCGTTTAACACTCCAGAGGGGCATTATGAGAACCTTGTCATGCCATTCGGTCTGACTAATGCCCCGGCGGTGTTCCAACACTTTGTAAATGACATTTTTCGCCACCTGGTGGGACAGTTTGTGGTCATATATCTGGATGATATCTTAATTTACTCGCCGGATCTTGTGTCTCATCAGGAGCATGTTAGGCAGGTGTTACAGATCTTGCGGGATAATAAACTGTACGCCAAATGGGAGAAGTGTGTATTCGCCGTACAGGAACTACAGTTTTTAGGCTTTCTGGTTTCAGCGTCCGGTTTTCGTATGGACCCTGGGCAAGTACGGGCAGTTCTTGAGTGGGATCTACCAGAGAATCTTAAGGCTCTACAACGTTTCCTGGGGTTTGCTAATTATTACCGGAAATTTATTCGTAATTTCTCGTCCATGGTTAAACCTCTCACAGACATGACAAAAAAGGGGACGGATTTTTCTAGGTGGTCTGACAAGGCTTGTCAAGCATTCTCCTCCTTGAAAAAATGCTTTGCCTTGGCACCCATACATATTCAACCTGATGCGTCACAGCCGTTCATTGTAGAGGTAGACGCTTCCGAGGTAGGGGTGGGAGCAGTATTGTCACAAGGTTTGTCCCCTGGTAAGTGGCATCCATGCGCATTTTTCTCTAAAAAACTGTCGTCCGCTGAGAGGAATTACGATGTCGGCAATAGGGAACTCTTGGCCATTAAGTTGGCTTTTGAGGAGTGGCACCATTTTTTGGAGGGGGCAGTCCATCCGGTCACTGTCATCACCGATCACAAGAACCTGCTATATCTGGAGTCTGCAAAACGTCTAAATCCCAGACAAGCTAGGTGGTCATTATTTTTTACCAGGTTTAATTTTGTCGTCACATATCGTCCTGGGTCAAAAAATGTAAAGGCGGATGCCTTATCTCGTAGTTTCCCTGGGGCCGGGAATACGGAGGACCCGGTTCCTATCCTTCAGGAGGGGGTGGTGGTGTCGGCAGTATGCTCTGAGCTTGAGGAGGAGGTATTGGAGGCTCAGGGGGACGCCCCTGTAGGACCTCCAGGGACACTGTTTGTTCCAAATCAGTTGCGACAAAAGGTGATCGAGGCACACCATAATTCAGCTTTAGCAGGACACCCAGGGAGTAAAGCAACTGAGGATCTCCTCTCGCGTCGGTTTTGGTGGCCTAACTTACATAGGGAGGTGGTAACTTTTGTTGCGTCCTGCGAGGTTTGTGGGCGCTCTAAGACCCCACATACCCGTCCGTCTGGGGCCCTCTTACCTTTGAAGATCCCGGAGCGTCCGTGGACTCATCTGTCTATGGACTTCATTACGGACCTCCCGCCATCTTCGGGTAAAACAGTCATACTCGTTGTAGTGGACAGGTTCAGCAAGATGGCACATTTTATCGCTCTTCCCGCTCTTCCTAATGCTAAAACTCTTGCGCAGGTGTTCATTGGGGAAATTGTAAGGCTTCACGGGGTACCCTCCGATGTGGTGTCGGATCGGGGGTCTCAGTTTGTGTCCAAATTCTGGATGGCATTTTGTACACGGCGGGGGATGCAGTTGTCATTTTCATCGGCTTTTCATCCGCAGACCAATGGTCAGACAGAGCGTCTAAACCAGAGCTTGGAGACATATCTCCGGTGTTTTGTGTCAGAGAACCAGGAGGACTGGGCTTCTTTCTTGCCTCTGGCGGAGTTTGCTCTTAATAATAGGCGGAGCGAGTCCACTGGTAAGTCCCCGTTTTTTGGGGCATATGGTTTTCACCCCCAGTTTTGTACTTTCAATAGGGGGGGCTCTTCTGGGGTTCCTGAGGAGGAACGATTTTCGTCGTCACTTGCTTCAGTGTGGAGAGGAGTGCTGAATAATCTGAGTACTATGGGGAACCGATACAAACGTATGGCTGATAGGAGGAGAGTGTCTGGTCCGGACCTAAGTGTGAACGATCTGGTATGGTTGTCTACCAAGAATATAAAACTTAAGGTTCCCTCCTGGAAACTGGGTCCCAGGTTCATCGGGCCATACAAGATCAGTTCTATAATTAATCCGGTGGCATTCCGTCTTGACCTCCCTCCTACATTTAAAATTCACAATGTGTTCCACAGATCGTTGCTTAAGAGGTATGTGGCGCCGGTGATACCTTCACCTTTACCTCCTCCTCCTGTGGTGGTCAATGGTAACTTGGAGTTTCAGGTGTCGAGAATCATCGATTCACGTCTGAATCGCCGGTCCCTTCAGTACCTGGTTCATTGGAGGGGGTATGGTCCTGAGGAGAGGACGTGGGTTCCTGCGTCGGATATTAACACAGACCGATTAATTCGGGCCTTCCACACTACTCACCCAGGTAAACCCGGCCCTGAGGGTCCAGAGGCCCCTCGTAGAAGGGGGGGTACTGTCACGGGTGTGTCGCTACGAAGATCGTCGCGATTGCACAGCCTGACTTCTCACAGCTGATTTTCTGGTGCTGGGTGTTTTTTCGGCAGTGAGGGAGTTAATTCTCCCTCTCTCTGTGCTAGACGAGGCCAGCCTCGCTCAGCTGCAATTAATGTTGCTGTAATGGGATTCCTTCAAATACCTGCCAGTCTGCTAGGGAAGTGTCGGTGAAAGCATTCCTGGCAGACAAACAGAGCGGCTTGTGGTATTTTGGAGTTTGGAGTGAAGTGTACTTTGTGTGTGTTTTTTTCCCTTCCTCGCTTTATCATTTATCTCCTTACCCGTTGGTGTTCCCTCTGTTGTTGTGATGTAGTTTTGTATGCAATGTGGTTGTTGATTTTCCCCTTGTACTGTCTCGTTCGTCTAGTACTGTGTGTGGGCTTATATTATCCCGTTCCCTGTTGTTGTGATCAGGGTCCTTCTCAGGACTAGATCACTGAGGTTCAGGGATCCTCAGGAGGTAGGGATTACGCTGGTGGCCTGGACCTCTGTACCTTTAACAGTACTTCCAGGTAGAGGGATTAGTCAGGGCCTCAGCTTAGGGTCAGCTTAGGCCCCTAACCTCCGGTACGCAGAGACAGCGTGACAGTGACAAAATCATTTTTGTAAAAAAAAAAAAAGATTTTTTTGTTTTTACGGCTGTATGTTATAAATTTTCTGTGAAGCACTTGGGGCTTCATAGCGCTCACCACACTTCTAGATAAGTTCCTTGTGGGGTCTATTTTCCAAAATGGGGTCACTTGTGGGGGGTTTCCACTGTTTAGGCACATCAGGGGCTCTCCAAATGCGACATGACGCCCCCAGACCATTCCATCAAAGTCTGCAATCCAAAACGTCACTACTTCCCTTCCGAGCCCCGACGTGCGCCCATACAGTAGTTTACTCCCACATATTGGGTATCAGCGTACTCAGGACAAATTGGACAACAACTTTTGGGGTCCAATTTCTCCTGTTACCCTTGTGAAAATAAAATATTGGGGGCGAAAAAAATCATTTTTGTAAAAAAAAAAAGGATTTTTTATTTTACGGCTGTACGTTATAAACTTCTGTGAAGCACTTTGGGGTTCAAAGTGCTCACCACACATCTAGATAAGTTCCTTGAGGGGTCTAGTTTCCAAAATGGTGTCATTTGTGGGGGTTTCCACTGTTTAGGCAGATCAGGAGCTCTCCAAACACGACATGGCATCCAGCCAATTCTGCGTTGAAAAAGTCAAACGGCGCTCCTTCCCTTCCAAACTCTGCCATGCACCCAAACAGTGGTTTACCCCCACATATGGGGTATCAGCGTACTCAGGACAAATTGCACAATAACTTTTGGAGCCTTGTGTAATGTATGTAGTACAGTTCATATAGCGTCTTGTGCTTGGGTGCGATGAAAATACATGAGACACAGGTTTGATTTAGAAAGTCTTGTATTACTTCATACAAGTTGGCAAAAATAGTCACACAGTTTGCAGACACAGAAGCAGGAGACACAGCAGGCCAGAGTAATCTAAGCTCAGCAATCACTCTCCACAACAGGTTCAGGATCTTCTTCTCTGTTACCGTAAGTCCATGCAAATGTCGGTCTTTCAAAGAGCAGGGTTCAGAGTCCACAAGTGCTTCAGAGTTCCTCAGTAGGAATAGCTGGAGTACAAGGTCCAAGGCTTTAGGAGTCAGGTCACAGGTTCACTGCAGGCTAGATTCTGAAGCACTGATTGCTCAGCTGTGGCTGCTTAAGAAGCAAAAGGAGAGAATCAGGGCGGGAACATGCAAGCTGGAAACTCCATTTTGACTGAGGGCAAGATAGCTGCAGCAAGACAGAAAGTAAAATGGCTGACGAACAAACTGAGTTTCAGGAACATGTACACAGAACCTTACATTACTCCCCCCTTAGGGACAACCTCCGGATGACCTCAGGCCAGGCTTGTGTGGGTACCTCTGATGAAACTGACGGAGCAAGCGAGGAGCATTAACGTTATTGACTGGTTCCCATGAGTTGTCCTCCACTGGGTAGCCCTGCCATTTAATCAGATATTGTAACTGATTTCTATACAACCTGGAATCTAAAATCCTTTCCACCACAAATTCTTCCTGACCATCGACTAGCAGTGGGTCAGGGCAAGGAGAAGAACGTCCAGGAAACGTATTGGGTGTCGCAGCCTTTAGTAGGGATACATGAAAGACAGGGTGAATTCTCATAGTTCTGGGCAGTTGAAGACGACAAGCAACGGCACTTATAATTTTACTGATTTTATAGGGTCCAATGTATTTATGTCCCAACTTAGACGATGGAATCCTTAACTTAAGATTTCTGGTTGACAGCCAGACCAAGTCTCCTACTTTGAAAGCTGGTGCAGGTTTACGAAATTTATCTGCTGCTTTCTTGTACCTTTCCTGAGCCGATTCCAGATTCTCCTTTAGAAGATCCATATTCTTCTGTAAAGACGTGATTCTTTCAGCCACTGCTGGTAAAGGCGTTTCTATGGGAAATCGTGGTAGAATGTTAGGATGATAACCTAGATTAGAGTAAAAAGGAGACTGCTTAGTGGAGGCACTCTGAGAGTTGTTATACGAGAACTCAGCTAATGGAAGTAGATCCACCCAATCATCCTGTAGGTGGCAGATAAAGCAGCGGAGATACTGCTCCAGGGTTTGATTGGTTCGTTCGGTCTGTCCATTAGTCTGGGGATGAAAAGCAGAAGAAAGGTTTACTTTAATGTCCAATGCTGCACAGAAATTTTGCCAAAACCTAGAAGTGAATTGCACCCCTCGATCCGAAATAACCTCATCCGGTACTCCATGTAAGCGAAACACATCTTTAATCATCAAATCTGATGTCTGTTTTGCAGTGGGTAAGCCGACACAAGGGATAAAATGAGCTGCCTTTGTTAGACGGTCAACCACCACTAGAATGATGTTCTTCCCTTGAGAGGTTGGTAACTCCACAATGAAGTCCATAGAAATGGATCCCCACGGGCGGGACGGGGTGGGAAGAGGCTGTAACAGACCAGTTGGTGAGGAGCGAGGTGTTTTGCATCTTGCACAGACTTCACATGAAGTGACATAGTTTAAAACATCCTTCCTGCAAGTGGGCCACCAAAAGAAACGAGAGAGAAATTCCTGTGTCTTTAGAATTCCTCTATGCCCAGCTATCTTGGAATCGTGAATGAGTTGCAATACTCTCAATCTGACTGTTTCAGGAATATACAGGCGTTGTCCCTGAATCCACACACCATTCTTAAAGACAAGACTTACGTCCCTTGGGGGTTGTGCCAAAAAGGAATCCGCATGGTATGCTTCCTTGATGTCCTTAAGTAGGTCTTGATTATGAATTACTCCTAGGAATCTAGAGTCAGGAAGAATAGTCTTAGGAGGAGTAATTGGACGTGTCTCTGCTGAGTAAATCCTAGAGAGTGCATCAGCCTTTCCATTGCGCGATCCTGGTCTATAAGAGATGATAAAATTAAATTGGTTTAAGAAAAGATTCCAGCGAGCCTGGCGAGGAGTCAGGCACTTAGCCGACCTGATAAACTCAAGGTTACGATGGTCTGTCAGGACGACTATTTGCTGTGCAGCTCCCTGAAGAAGGTGTCTCCATTCTTTGAAGGCGGCAATAATGGCCAACAACTCTCTATTGCCCACATCGTAGTTCCTCTCAGCCGAAGACAACTGCTGGGAAAAGAAGGCACAGGGATGCAAGACATTCTTCTCACCTGTTCTTTGAGAGAGTATAGCTCCAACGGCACAGTCTGAAGCATCCACCTCTATTATGAAGGCAAGCTCGGGTTGGGATGTACTAGGATAGGTGCAGTGGTAAATTTATCTTTTAGACGGGAAAATGCTTCCTGGGCTTGGGGAGTCCAGGAGAACCTAGACTCTTTCTGGGTAAGTTGGGTGATAGGTGACACTACCTCAGAGAAATTCCTAATGAAACGTCTATAGAAGTTGGCAAACCGGATGAAGCGCTGTGTAATGTATGTAGTACAGTTCATATAGCGTCTTGTGCTTGGGTGCGATGAAAACACAGGAGTCACAGGTTTGATATAGAAAAGTCCTGTATTACTTCATACAAGTTGGCAGAAATAGTCACACAGTTTGCAGACACAGAAACAGGAGACACAGCAGGCCAGAGTAATCCAAGCTCAGCAATCACTCTCCAATACAGATTCAGGATCTTCTTCTCTGTTACCGTAAGTCCATGCAAACGTGGGTCTTTCAAAGAGCAGGGTTCAGAGTCCACAAGTGCTTCAGAGTTCCTCAGTAGGAATAGCTGGAGTACAAGGTCCAAGGCTTACAGGAGTCAAGTCACAGGTTCACTGCAGGCTAGATTCTGAAGCACTGATTGCTCAGCTGTGGCTGCTTAAGAAGCAAAGGAGAGAATCAGGGCGGGAACATGCAAGCTGGAAACTCCATTTTGACTGAGGGCAAGATAGCTGCAGCAAGACAGAAAGTAAAATGGCTGATGAACAAACTGAGTTTCAGGAATATATACATAGAACCTTACATTACTCCCCCCTTAAGGACAACCTCCGGATGACCTCAGACCAGGCTTGTGTGGGTACCTCTGATGAAACTGACAGAGCAAGCGAGGAGCATTAACGTTATTGACCGGTTCCCATGAGTTGTCCTCCACTGGGTAGCCCTGCCATTTAATCAGATATTGTAACTGATTTCTATACAACCTGGAATCTAAAATCCTTTCCACCACAAATTCTTCCTGACCATCGACTAGCAGTGGGTCAGGGCAAGGAGAGGAACGTCCAGGAAACGTATTGGGTGTCGCAGCCTTTAGTAGGGATACATGAAAGACAGGGTGGATTCTCATAGTTCTGGGCAGTTGAAGACGACAAGCAACGGCACTTATAATTTTACTGATTTTATAGGGTCCAATGTACTTATGTCCCAACTTAGACGATGGAATCCTTAACTTAAGATTTCTGGTTGACAGCCAGACCAAGTCTCCTACCTTGAAAGCTGGTGCAGGTTTACGAAATTTATCTGCTGCTTTCTTGTACCTTTCTTGAGCCGATTCCAGATTTTCCTTTAGAAGATCCATATTCTTCTGTAAAGACGTGATTCTTTCAGCCACTGCTGGTAAAGGCGTTTCTATGGGAAATCGTGGTAGAATGTTAGGATGATAACCTAGATTAGAGTAAAAAGGAGACTGTTTAGTGGAGGCACTCTGAGAGTTGTTATACGAGAACTCAGCTAATGGAAGTAGATCCACCCAATCATCCTGTAGGTGGCAGATAAAGCAGCGGAGATACTGCTCCAGGGTTTGATTGGTTCGTTCGGTCTGTCCATTAGTCTGGGGATGAAAAGCAGAAGAAAGGTTTACTTTAATGTCCAATGCTGCACAGAAATTTTGCCAAAACCTAGAAGTGAATTGCACCCCTCGATCCGAAATAACCTCATCCGGTACTCCATGTAAGCGAAACACATCTTTAATCATCAAATCTGATGTCTGTTTTGCAGTGGGTAAGCCGACACAAGGGATAAAATGAGCTGCCTTTGTTAGACGGTCAACCACCACTAGAATGGTGTTCTTCCCCTGAGAGGTTGGTAACTCCACAATGAAGTCCATAGAAATGGATCCCCACGGGCGGGACGGGGTGGAAGAGGCTGTAACAGACCAGTTGGTGAGGAGCGAGGTGTTTTGCATCTTGCACAGACCTCACATGAAGTGACATAATTCAAAACATCCTTCCTGCAAGTGGGTGTCATGGGTGTATCGCCACGAGGATCGTCGCGATTACACACTCTGACTTCTCACAGCTGAGTTGCTGTTTCTTTGTGTTTGGTAATGAGGGAGTTAATTTTACCTAGCTCTTTGCTAAGACTAGTTCCAGCCTCGCCCGGCTGCTTTTGATTATGTTCTAATTAGATTCCTTCATATACCTGCCAGTCTGCTTGTTAGATGCCGGTGAAAGCATTCATGTAGTCTAGCAGACTGGATCGGTTCTGAGAATACTTAAGCTAAGAGCTCCTTAGTTGTTTTTACTCTTATAGCTTATAGTTTATCTCTGAGACCTTAGGTGTTCCTACTGTGTGTGAGTGTTGTATGTAAGACTTTATTTACTTTATTTCTTGTCTTTCTTGTATGTCTTTCTGTTCATTAACCGTTACCTGTTCATTCCCTTTGGTGGTAATCAGGGTCCTTCTTAGGACTAGATTACAGTTGGCAGGGATTGATAGGAGACAGGGTTTACGCTGGTGGCCTGGACCTCTGTACCTTTAACAGTACCTCCAGGTAGAGGGATTAGTTAGGACCCCAGTTTAGGGTCAGCATAGACCCCGGTCACCCTCTAGCCGGAGACAGCGTATAACGGATTCCGTATTGACCCACTGGACATTCTGTCAGGTAATTCTATGTTATCATATATCTATGCGCATGTTATATAGTATGTTGCCCTTTTGATATAGATTACTGTCATCACATACATATATATATATATATATATATATATATATATATATATCTGCTATACAGCGTGACATTTTCACCGGCCCTACTAAAGATTCTCCCCAGCTGTCATGGATCCAGTAGCCCAGCTGGCCCGGCAGTTGCAGGGGTTGTCCATGGAGTTGGCAGACATTAAGTCCAAGGTTTTGTCCCCCCCGGAGCAAACCAGATCTGAACCTAAGGTTGCTCTCCCGGACAGGTTCACTGGTGGGCGGGACAAATTTTTTACTTTCCGGGAGGCATGTAAATTGTACTTTCGGCTGCGGCCTCGGTCATCTGGGAGTGAAGAGCAGAGGGTGGGAATTGTTATCTCGCTCTTACAAGGGGACCCTCAATCTTGGGCGTTCTCTATTTCTCCAGGCTCCCCAGATCTCCAGTCAGTGGATCGATTTTTTACTGCCCTGGGTCTGGTATATGATGATCCGGATCGAGTTTCCCTTGCTGAAACAAAGTTACGTAAAATACGGCAAGGAAATCGTCCAGCGGAGGAATATTCTTCTGAGTTCCGTAGATGGGCAACAGATACTCAGTGGAATGACCCAGCTCTTAGGAGCCAGTTTTGTCAAGGGTTGTCTGACAAATTAAAAGATGTGTTGGCTCAGTATGATTCTCCTCCATCACTGGAGGCTGCTATGGCCCTCGCTATTCGCATTGATAGACGAATTCGGGGAAGACGCGAGGTAACTCCGCCTCCCGTGATGACTCCACCTACTACTAAAGTCCCTTATACTGAGGTTCCCCTGGTCTGTTCTGAGGAACCCATGCAGTTGGGAGGGACATCTTTTTGTAGGAGGGAATCGGCGGTGCACCGCAAGACTAGAAGGTGTTTCTTTTGCGGGAGAGAGGGACATTTTGTTGGGGGGTGTCCATCCCGGGCCTCTTTGAGCAAAGGAGTTAACCTGGGAGTGTGTATTTCGTCCCCAAATCCCTCTCAGTTTCTCGTGCCTGCGGAGGTGGTGATTGGTACTAGAACTGAGAGGATTTCTGTTTTTCTTGATAGTGGGTCCGGGGCTAATCTGGTGGACGCTCGGTTTGCCCAGGTGCATGGTATGCAACTGAGTGTATTGGCCAAACCGGTCCCTATAGTATCTATTGATTCTAGACCTCTCTGTCAAGGTAGCTTGGTACAAGCTGTTCATAACATAGATCTTCGAGTAGGGGCAATACATAAAGAGCAATTGTCTTGTTATGTGTTGGAGGGTCTACCCACTCCTATTGTGTTGGGACTTCCTTGGTTGGCTAAACATAACCCAGTGATTGATTGGCAATCCGGAAAGATAAGCCAGTGGGGTGAATTTTGCAGGAATAACTGCATGAGCACGGTCATCGGTGCGGTTTGCCTAGGACTTTGTCTCCTTTTCTGGAGGACTTTGGGGAGATGTTCTCAGAGGAGGGGTGTAAAGAGTTACCTCCTCATCGCGCATATGACTGCTCAATAAAGTTGCTTCCTGATGCCTTATCTCGTACTTTCCCAGGGGCCGGGAAGACGGATGATCCGGTTCCTATTCCTCAGGAGGGAGTTGTAGTGTCAGCTGTATGCTCTGAGCTTGAGGGGAGGTATTGGGGGCTCAGGGGGACGCCCCTGGGGGACTTCCAGGGAGACTGATAGTTCCAGATTGGTTAAGACTGAAGGTTACGGGGAACCGTTACAAACGGATGGCTGATAGGGGAGAGTTTCTGGTCTAGATCTGAAGGTGAACGATCTGGTTTGGTTGTCTACCAGGAATATAAAACTTAAAGTTTCCTCCTGGAGGTTGGGTCCCAGATTCATCGGGCCGTACAGGATCAGTTCCATAATTAATCCTGTGGCATTTCGTCTGGACCTCCCTCCTACGTTTAAAATTCATAATGTGTTTCACAAGTCATTACTTAAAAAGTATGTGGCACCAGTCATACCGTCACCTCTACCTCCTCCTTCAGTGGTGGTCAATGATAACGTGGAATTTCATGGGTCGAAAATCATTGACTCACGTCTCAGTCGCCGATCCCTTCAGTACTTGGTTCATTGGAGGGGGTATGGTCCTGCGGAGAGGACGTGGGTCCCTGCGTCTGATGTTAACGCAGATCGATTGGTTCGGACCTTTCACACAACTCACCCGGGCAGACCTGGCCCTGAGGGTCCGGAGTCCCCTCGTAGAGGGGGGGGTACTGTCATGGGTGTATCGCCACGAGGATCGTCGCGATTACACACTCTGACTTCTCACAGCTGAGTTGCTGTTTCTTTGTGTTTGGTAATGAGGGAGTTAATTTTACCTAGCTCTTTGCTAAGACTAGGTCCAGCCTCGCCCGGCTGCTTTTGATTATGTTCTAATTAGATTCCTTCATATACCTGCCAGTCTGCTTGTTAGATGCCGGTGAAAGCATTCATGTAGTCTAGCAGACTGGATCGGTTCTGAGAATACTTAAGCTAAGAGCTCCTTAGTTGTTTTTACTCTTATAGCTTATAGTTTATCTCTGAGACCTTAGGTGTTCCTACTGTGTGTGAGTGTTGTATGTAAGACTTTATTTACTTTATTTCTTGTCTTTCTTGTATGTCTTTCTGTTCATTAACCGTTACCTGTTCATTCCCTTTGGTGGTAATCAGGGTCCTTCTTAGGACTAGATTACAGTTGGCAGGGATTGACAGGAGACAGGGTTTACGCTGGTGGCCTGGACCTCTGTACCTTTAACAGTACCTCCAGGTAGAGGGATTAGTTAGGACCCCAGTTTAGGGTCAGCATAGACCCGGTCACCCTCTAGCCGGAGACAGCGTATAACGGATTCCGTATTGACCCACTGGACATTCTGTCAGGTAATTCTATGTTATCATATATCTATGCGCATGTTATATAGTATGTTGCCCTTTTGATATAGATTACTGTCATCACATACATATATATATATATATATATATATATATATATATATCTGCTATACAGCGTGACATTGGGCCACCAAAAGAAACGAGAAAGAAATTCCTGTGTCTTTAGAATTCCTCTATGCCCAGCTATCTTGGAATCGTGAATGAGTTGCAATACTCTTAATCTGACTGTTTCAGGAATATACAGACGTTGTCCCTGAATCCACACACCATTCTTAAAGACAAGACTTACGTCCCTTGGGGGTTGTGCCAAAAAGGAATCCGCATGGTATGCTTCCTTGATGTCCTTAAGTAGGTCTTGATTATGAATTACTCCTAGGAATCTAGAGTCAGGAAGAATAGTCTTAGGAGGAGTAATTGGACGTGTCTCTGCTGAGTAAATCCTAGAGAGTGCATCAGCCTTTCCATTGCGCGATCCTGGTCTATAAGAGATGATAAAATTAAATTGGTTTAAGAAAAGATTCCAGCGAGCCTGGCGAGGAGTGAGGCACTTAGCCGACCTGATAAACTCAAGGTTACGATGGTCTGTCAGAACGACTATTTGCTGTGCAGCTCCCTGAAGAAGGTGTCTCCATTCTTTGAAGGCGGCAATAATGGCCAACAACTCTCTATTGCCCACATCGTAGTTCCTCTCAGCCGAAGACAACTGCTGGGAAAAGAAGGCACAGGGATGCAAGACATTCTTCTCACCTGTTCTCTGAGAGAGTATAGCTCCAACGGCACAGTCTGAAGCATCCACCTCTATTATGAAGGCAAGCTCGGGGTTGGGATGTACTAGGATAGGTGCAGTGGTAAATTTATCTTTTAGACGGGAAAATGCTTCCTGAGCTTGGGGAGTCCAGGAAAACCTAGACTCTTTCCGGGTAAGTTGAGTGATAGGTGACACTACCTCAGAGAAATTTCTAATGAAACGTCTATAGAAGTTGGCAAACCCGATGAAGCGCTGTACCTCCTTCACATTTCTAGGACTTGGCCAATCCTTGATGGCTTGGGTTTTGCTTCCATCCATACTAATTCCTTGTGTAGACAGTACATACCCCAGAAATTGAATTTCGGTCCTATGGAATTCACACTTTTCAAGTTTGATGTAAAGATGATTTTGTCTTAGACGTTCCAAGACCATTCTCACATGTCCATGATGTTCCTCTGTGGAGTTAGAAAAAATTAGAATATCATCCAAATAAATTACCACGAATGTATCTAGGAGATCCCTGAAGATGTCATTCACCAAGTGTTGGAAAGTGGCTGGGGCGGTACTCAGACCAAAAGGCATAACTAGATATTCAAAGTGTCCATAGCGTGACCTGAATGCAGTCTTCCATTCATCCCCAGGTCTAATACGGACTAAGTTATAGGCCCCACGAAGATCTAGTTTAGAAAAAATTTTGGCATGTCGCACTCTCTCCAATAACTCAGGGATTAAAGGCAATGGATAACGGTTTCTAATAGTAACCTTATTGAGTTCCCTATAGTCTACGCATGGTCTCAGAGATCCATCTTTCTTCTTTACAAAGAAGATGGGTGCACCTGCAGGAGATGAAGAGGGGCGTATGAAGCCCTTGGCTAGATTTTCATCTATGTAATCCTTTAAAGCCTTTAGCTCGGGCCCCGCCAGGGGGTAGATCTTACCAAAAGGTATCTCTGCTCCAGGCAATAATTCAATTGGACAATCATATGGACGGTGAGGAGGAAGCTGGTCAGTGTTCTTCTTGTCACATAAATCCACATAGTCCTGGTATACAGCTGGTAGTTCAGGGACTGACATGATTCCTTTAGGAACAGAGCAAGCTGAAACTTTTGGACTCATCTGTTTCTCTGGAAAGTGTAATTCCTTGGTCTCCCAGTTAATGGTAGGATTCTGAGCCTGCAGCCATGGTAGCCCTAGAATAATGGGAAAGTGGGGAGAAGAGATAAGCATAAAGGACAGTTTCTCTTGATGATCTTTACCCATAAGAACCTTCAAAGGCTCTGTTTCCTGATCCACTGGTCCAGAGGTCAGCAGGGAGCCATCCACAGTTTCCATCTGTACTGGAGTAGCCTTCTTCACTGAACGTATTCCCTGTTTCAGAGCAAAGGAGACATCCATAAAATTTCCACTTGCCCCTGAGTCGATCATAGCAGAGCTAGACACCCAAGCTGAGTCAACCCAGAGTTTGATGGAAAGAAAGCAATGAGAATTGTTTTTCTTACAACTCAGCTGGGACACCGCTGAGGAAACTTGAAAAATGGCAGCGTTTACACAGTCAACGTCCTCAGAGGTAACGGAGTTTAAGTCCGAGAAATCAAGATCTGTTGCTGCAGATCTCTCTGGAGCCTGAGGCTCGGACCTGACAGATCCCCTCTCGCAACACTCACAATGAATGAGTGCTGCAGTAGTCTTACGAGAACGGCTGGGGCAGTTTATAATGAAGTGCCCTGACTTACCACAATAGAAACATAGATTCTCCTTAAAACGATGTTCCTTGCGTGCATCACTAACCCGTCGTTGTAAAGAGTCTACCTGCATGGGTTCAGGTTCAGGTTCCCGTGTAATCCTACTCAAAGGTTCCTTAGCTGGAGAGGAAGGTAGGAAAAGGTTAGTACGATTGCTTTCGAACCATCTCTCTTGCCTGCGTTCAGTCAGACGAGTATCAATACGGATGCAGTAGTTAATAAAGTCACCTAACGCAGTGGGAGGGTCGGCACGAGCAAGTTCATCCTTAATCAGTGGAGATAACCCCTTTCGAAAAATAGATTTTTTGGCGGAACTGTCCCAGGTGGTATCAAGGGCCCATCTCCTGAAATCCAAGGCATATTCAGCTACCGAGTGCTTACCTTGGCGCAAAGCTAACATGGCTGCTTCAGCTGTTGCACCTCGATTGGGGTCATCAAACACCTGCCCCATGGCTGAAATAAAATCATCAAGGTGATTCAAACAATCATCCTCAGTCTCAATCAGAGGGTTTGCCCTTGTTGGTAAGCAACATAATTATAGTAAGCACCTTAGATCGTTCAGTGGGAAATTGTGAAGCATGTGCAGAAAAAAAAAGATTGCATTGATTAATAAATCCCCTGAATTTCTCACGTTCACCGCCAAAACGAAAAGGGGGCAACTTGGGAATCCCAGCACTCGGGACTACGGCAGGAGCCTGGACTCGCCCCTCTAGAACCTCAATCCTGGCTCGCAAATCCTGGGTAGTCTGTCCAACCACTTGCAAATTGTGATTATTGAGGTCCTGTAGATTTGTAAAACGGGTCTTTATATTCTGCAAATCTGCAAGGATATTATCAGTCACTCCGCAAAGTTCCTTTATGCGGGCCTCCATTTTCCAGATCTTTTAAGACAGGATTACTGGAAGAAGAGGAGAGAAAAAAAACAATAGTGTTCACCTGTGGCAACACTGCAGAGAGAAAAAAAAATTAAGGGAACTGCTCACCTGGAATGGTTGTGAGAAGTCACAACCACTATCATCACAGAAAGTTTCAACCAGACATCTGATATCCAGAGTTACAGCAGACAAAAAAGAGAAAAGAAAGGAAAAAAAAAACAAAAAAAAACAATAGTGTTTACCTGTGGTAACACTGCAAAAAGAAAAAACTTAAGGGAATTGCTCACCTGGAATGGTTGTGAGAAGTCACAACCACTGTCATCACAGAAAGTACAACCGGACGTCTGATATCCACAGTACAGCAGACACAGTCTTCCAGACCCAGCAGACACTAACGTTTTGGCTTCAGAATCTTGTAATGTATGTAGTACAGTTCATATAGCGTCTTGTGCTTGGGTGCGATGAAAACACAGGAGTCACAGGTTTGATATAGAAAAGTCCTGTATTACTTCATACAAGTTGGCAGAAATAGTCACACAGTTTGCAGACACAGAAACAGGAGACACAGCAGGCCAGAGTAATCCAAGCTCAGCAATCACTCTCCAATACAGATTCAGGATCTTCTTCTCTGTTACCGTAAGTCCATGCAAACGTGGGTCTTTCAAAGAGCAGGGTTCAGAGTCCACAAGTGCTTCAGAGTTCCTCAGTAGGAATAGCTGGAGTACAAGGTCCAAGGCTTACAGGAGTCAAGTCACAGGTTCACTGCAGGCTAGATTCTGAAGCACTGATTGCTCAGCTGTGGCTGCTTAAGAAGCAAAGGAGAGAATCAGGGCGGGAACATGCAAGCTGGAAACTCCATTTTGACTGAGGGCAAGATAGCTGCAGCAAGACAGAAAGTAAAATGGCTGACGAACAAACTGAGTTTCAGGAATATATACATAGAACCTTACACGCTGTACCTCCTTCACATTTCTAGGACTTGGCCAATCCTTGATGGCTTGGGTTTTGCTTCCATCCATACTAATTCCTTGTGTAGACAGTACATACCCCAGAAATTGAATTTCGGTCCTATGGAATTCACACTTTTCAAGTTTGATGTAAAGATGATTTTGCCTTAGACGTTCCAAGACCATTCTCACATGTCCATGATGTTCCTCTGTGGAGTTAGAAAAAATTAGAATATCATCCAAATAAATTACCACGAATGTATCTAGGAGATCCCTGAAGATGTCATTCACCAAGTGTTGGAAAGTGGCTGGGGCGGTACTCAGACCAAAAGGCATAACTAGATATTCAAAGTGTCCATAGCGTGACCTGAATGCAGTCTTCCATTCATCCCCAGGTCTAATACGGACTAAGTTATAGGCCCCACGAAGATCTAGTTTAGAGAAAATTTTGGCATGTCGCACTCTCTCCAATAACTCAGGGATTAAAGGCAATGGATAACGGTTTCTAATAGTAACCTTATTGAGTTCCCTATAGTCTACACATGGTCTCAGAGATCCATCTTTCTTCTTTACAAAGAAGATGGGTGCACCTGCAGGAGATGAAGAGGGGCGTATGAAGCCCTTGGCTAGATTTTCGTCTATGTAATCCTTTAAAGCCTTTAGCTCGAGCCCCGCCAGGGGGTAGATCTTACCAAAAGGTATCTCTGCTCCAGGCAATAATTCAATTGGACAATCATATGGACGGTGAGGGGAAGCTGGTCAGCGTTCTTCTTGTCACATAAATCCACATAGTCCTGGTATACAGCTGGTAGTTCAGGGACTGACATGGTTCCTTTAGGAACAGAGCAAGCTGAAACTTTTGGACTCATCTGTTTCTCTGGAAAGTGTAATTCCTTGGTCTCCCAGTTAATGGTAGGATTCTGAGCCTGCAGCCATGGTAGCCCTAGAATAATGGGAAAGTGGGGAGAAGAGATAAGCATAAAGGACAGTTTCTCTTGATGATCTTTACCCATAAGAACCCTCAAAGGCTCTGTTTCCTGATCCACTGGTCCAGAGGTCAGCAGGGAGCCATCCACAGTTTCCATCTGTACTGGAGTAGCCTTCTTCACTGAACGTATCCCCTGTTTCAGAGCAAAGGAGACATCCATAAAATTTCCACTTGCCCCTGAGTCAATCATAGCAGAGCTAGACACCCAAGCTGAGTCAACCCAGAGTTTGATGGAAAGAAAGCAATGAGAATTGTTTTTCTTACAACTCAGCTGGGACACCGCTGAGGAAACTTGAAAAATGGCAGCGTTTACACAGTCAACGTCCTCAGAGGTAACGGAGTTTAAGTCCGAGAAATCAAGATCTGTTGCTGCAGATCTCTCTGGAGCCTGAGGCTCGGACCTGACAGATCCCCTCTCGCAACACTCACAATGAATGAGTGCTGCAGTAGTCTTACGAGAACGGCTGGGGCAGTTTATAATGAAGTGCCCTGACTTACCACAATAGAAACATAGATTCTCCTTAAAACGATGTTCCTTGCGTGCATCACTAACCCGTCGTTGTAAAGAGTCTACCTGCATGGGTTCAGGTTCAGGTTCCCGTGTAATTCTACTCAAAGGTTCCTTAGCTGGAGAGGAAGGTAGGAAAAGGTTAGTGCGATTGCTTTCGAACCATCTCTCTTGCCTGCGTTCAGTCAGACGAGTATCAATACGGATGCAGTAGTTAATAAAGTCACCTAACGCAGTGGGAGGGTCGGCACGAGCAAGTTCATCCTTAATCAGTGGAGATAACCCCTTTCGAAAAATAGATTTTTTGGCGGAACTGTCCCAGGTGGTATCAAGGGCCCATCTCCTGAAATCCAAAGCATATTCAGCTACCGAGTGCTTACCTTGGCGCAAAGCTAACATGGCTGCTTCAGCTGTTGCACCTCGATTGGGGTCATCAAACACCTGCCCCATGGCTGAAATAAAAGCATCAAGGTGATTCAAACAATCATCCTCAGTCTCAATCAGAGGGTTTGCCCACATCAAAGCCTTGTTGGTAAGCAACATAATTATAGTAAGCACCTTAGATCGTTCAGTGGGAAATTGTGAAGCATGTGCAGAAAAAAAAAGATTGCATTGATTAATAAATCCCCTGAATTTCTCACGTTCACCGCCAAAACGAAAAGGGGGCAACTTGGGAATCCCAGAACTCGGGGCTACGGCAGGAGCCTGGACTCGCTCTTCTAGAACCTCAATCCTGGCTCGCAAATCCTGGGCAGTCTGTCCAAACACTTGCAAATTGTGATTAGTGAGGTCCTGTAGGCTTGAAAAACGGGTCTTTATATTCTGCAAATCTGCAAGGATATTATCAGTCACTCCGCAAAGTTCCTTTATGCGGGCCTCCATTTTCCAGATCTTTTAAGACAGGAGTACTGGAAGAAGAGGAGAGGAGAAAAAAAAAACAATAGTGTTTACCTGTGGTAACAATGTAGAGAGAAAAAAAAAATTAAGGGAACTGCTCACCTGGAATGGTTGTGAGAAGTCACAACCACTATCATCACAGAAAGTTCACCCGGACATCTGATATCCACAGTTACAGCAGACAAAAAAGAGAAAAGAAAAAAAAAAAACAATAGTGTTTACCTGTGGTAACACTGCAGAAAAAAAAACACTTAAGGGAATTGCTCACCTGGAATGGTTGTGAGAAGTCACAACCACTGTCATCACAGAAAGTACAACAGGACATCCGATATCCACAGTTACAGCAGACACAGCCTTTCCAGACCCAGCAGACACTAACGTTTTGGCTTCAGAATCTTGTAATGTATGTAGTACAGTTCATATAGCGTCTTGTGCTTGGGTGCGATGAAAATACATGAGACACAGGTTTGATATAGAAAGTCTTGTATTACTTCATACAAGTTGGCAAAAATAGTCACACAGTTTGCAGACACAAAAGCAGGAGACACAGCAGGCCAGAGTAATCTAAGCTCAGCAATCACTCTCCACAACAGGTTCAGGATCTTCTTCTCTGTTACCGTAAGTCCATGCAAACGTGGGTCTTTCAAAGAGCAGGGTTCAGAGTCCACAAGTGCTTCAGAGTTCCTCAGTAGGAATAGCTGGAGTACAAGGTCCAAGGCTTTAGGAGTCAGGTCACAGGTTCACTGCAGGCTAGATTCTGAAGCACTGATTGCTCAGCTGTGGCTGCTTAAGAAGCAAAAGGAGAGAATCAGGGCGGGAACATGCAAGCTGGAAACTCCATTTTGACTGAGGGCAAGATAGCTGCAGCAAGACAGAAAGTAAAATGGCTGACGAACAAACTGAGTTTCAGGAACATGTACACAGAACCTTACACCTTGTTACCCTTGGAAAAATAAAAATTGGGGTGAAAAGATCAATTTTGTGAAAAAAATTCCAGCCAATTTTGGTTGGAAAAAGTCAAATGGTGCTCCTTCCATTCCGAGCTCTGCCATGCGCCCAAACAGTGGTTCCCCCCCACATATGGGGTATCAGCATACTCAGGACAAATTGTACAACAACTTTTGCGGTCCAATTTCTCCTGTTACCTATGGGAAAATAAAAAATTAGTGACTAAGAGATAATTTTTGTGGGAAAAAAATAGGATTTATTATTTTCATGCCCGGGCATTATAAACTTGTGTGAAGCACTTGGGGGTTCAAAGTGCTCACCAGAGATCTAGATAAGTTCCTTAGGGGTCTAGCTTCCAAAATGGGGTCACTTGTGGGGGTTTCCACTGTTTAGGCTCATCTGGGGCACTACAAACGGAACATGACCCCCATCAATGTTTGCATTCCAAAACTTTACTGCTTCCTTTCCAAGCCCTGCCGTGCGCCCAAACAGTTTCCCCCCCCACATATGGGGTATCAGCGTACTCAGGATAAATTGGACAACAACTTTTGGGGTCCAATTTCCTTGGGAAAAATCAAAAATTTGGGACTAAAAAATCATTTTTGTGGAAAATTGTTTTTTTTTTTTCACACCCAGGCATTATAAACTTTTGTGAAACACTTTGGGGTTCAAAGTGCTCACAACAGATCTAGATAAGTTCCTTAGGGGGTCTAGTTTCCTAAATGGTGTCACTTGTGGGGGGTTTCCACTGTTTAGGCGCATTAGGGGCTCTCCAAACACAAGCTCTGCCGTGCGCCCAAACAGTGGTTTTCCCCCACATATTGGGTATTGGCGTACTCAGGAGAAATTGCACAACAACTTTATCTGCCCATTTTCTCCTTTTACCCTTGTCAAAATATAAAAAAGTTTGTAAAAGATCATTTTTGTGGCTAAAAAGTTAAATATTATTTTTTTCCTTCCAAGTTGCTTCAGCTCCTGTGAAGCACCTGAAGGGTTATTAAACTTCTTGAATGTGGTTTTGAGTACCTTGAGGGGTGCAGTTTTTAGAATGGTGTCACTTTTGGGTATTTTCTGTCATATTGACCCTCCAAACTCACTCCAAATGTGAGGTGGTCCCTAAAGAAGATGGTTTTGTAAATTTTGTTGTAAAAATGAGAAATCACTGGTCAACTTTTAACCCTTATAATTTCCTAACAAAAAAAAATTTTGTTCCAAAATTGTGCTGATGTAAAGTAGACATGTGGGAAATGTTATTTCTTAACTATTTTGTGTGACATATTTCTCTGTTTTAAGGGAAAAAAAATTCAACGTTTGAAAATTGCTACATTTTCAAAATTTTCGCCATATTTGTGTTTTTTTCAAAAATAAACGCAAGTTATATCGAAGAAATTTTACTTCTAACGTGAAGTACAATATGTCACGAGAAAACAATCTCAGAATCGCGAAGATCCGTTGAAGCGTTCCAGAGTTATAACCTCATAAAGAGACAGTGGTCAGAATTGTAAAAATTGGCCCGGTCATTAACGTGCAAACCACCCTTGGGGGTGAAGGGGTTAAGATTACTGTACTCGTTTTTATTATTTATACTTCTTTTCACATGTAAAGCACCATGGAATAAATAGCGCTATAATAATAAATAATAATAATGGACCCCATATATTGCTCCATACAGAATAATGAGCCTCATATATTGCTCCATACAGAATAATGGGCTCCATATAATGCTCTATACAGTCTAATGAGCCCCATACAATGCTCCAAACAATATATTAAGCGCCATATAATGCTCCATACAGTATAATGAGACATATATATTGCTCCATACAGAATAATGCGCTCCATATAATGCTCCAAACAATATATTGAGCCCCATATAATGCTCCATGCAGTATAATGAACCCCATATAATGCTCCATACAGTATAATGAGCCACATATATTGCTCCATACATAATGGTTAACCAAATAACAAAAGCAGGCCTACATTGGCCACTCTTCCAACATTACCAGTATCCAAAAACGAAAGGAAGCAAAAAGAAGCTATAGATAAAAGGTGTACTTTATTAAATTCAGAGAGAAAACAGGTTTTTAACCCCTTCATGACCCAGCCTATTTTGACCTTAAAGACCTTGCCATTTTTTGCAATTCTGACCAGTGTCCCTTTATGAGGTAATAACTCAGGAACGCTTCAACGGATCCTAGTGATTCTGAGATTGTTTTTTCGTGACATATTGGGCTTCATGTTAGTGGTAAATTTAGGTCGATAATTTTTGCGTTTATTTGTGAAAAAAATGGAAATTTGGCGAAAATTTTGAAAATTTTTAATTTTTATTCTGTTAAACCAGAGAGTTATGTGGCACAAAATAGTTAATAAATAACATTTCCCACATGTCTACTTTACATCAGCACAATTTTGGGAACAACATTTTTTTGTTAGGAAGTTATAAGGGTTAAAAGTTGACCAGCGATTTCTCATTTTTACAGCAAAATTTACAAAACCATTTTTTTTAGGGACCACCTCACATTTGAAGTCACTTTGAGGGGTCTATATGGCAGAAAATACCCAAAAGTGACACCTTTATAAAAACTGCTGTAACGGGTCTGGGAGGCGGAACCTCTGAGCTACTATACAAAGGGGCGGACCTTGTAAGAGAGCGGGTGGCGACCAGGGTGGACGGGCAGGTAGTCACAGCAGATAACCGGGGTAGTCTCTGCATGAACGGGCAGGAAGTCGCGGCAAGTGACCGAGGCAGTCTCTGGATGAGTGGGCAGGAGGTCACGGCAAGTGACCGGGGCAGTCTCTGGAAGAGTAGGCAGGAGGTCACGGCAAGTGACCGGGGCAGTCTCTGGATGAGTGGGCAGGAGGTCACGGCAAGTGACCGGGGCAGTCTCTGGATGAGTGGGCAGGAGGTCACGGCAAGTGACCGGGGCAGTCTCTGGAGGAGTGGGCAGGAGGTCACGGCAAGTGACCGGGGCAGTCTCTGGATGAGTGGGCAGGAGGTCACGGCAAGTGACCGGGGCAGTCTCTGGATGAGTGGGCAGGAGGTCAAGGCAAGTGACCGGGGCAGTCTCTGGAGGAGTGGGCAGGAGGTCACGGCAAGTGACCGGGGCAGTCTCTGGAAGAAGGTAGATACGACCTGTGATGGCTGAGCCTCCAGGTAGGCTAGCAGGAAGATAGAAGATGAGCGCTCCCAGGTGAGCGAGCGAGAGTCACTGGAATAGCAGAAGATCACGGTACGTGACGGCAGAGCCTCCAGGTAGGCCAGCAGGCAGGTAACAGATGAGCGCTCCCAGGTGAGTTAGCAGGCAGGTAACAGATGAGCGCTCCCAGGTGAGCGGGCGAGAGCCACAGGAATAGCAGAAGATCACGGTACGTGATGGTAGAGCCTCCAGGTAAGCTAGCAGGCAGGTAACAGACAGCAACCTGGCAGGAATCAGACAGGTATCTGGCAAAGACCCTGAGGACTGAAGCAGAGTAGTGAACAGTGCAACAACATTGCTCGGGCACCTCCATTTTGGAGGAGGGGCCTAATATAAGGTGAAGTCCTCTGGCCATTGGCCGGGGACTCCTTAGGACGACGCGCGCGGCCCCTTTAAGAGGGAGGGCAGCGCCCGCGCGCGCACCCTAAGCACAGTGGCAGGAAAGGAGCATGCGCCGCCAGCAGAGCGGCAGGAGGACGCCGGACCTGGAGCAGAGGGGTGAGGGGAACAGCGTCCCTGCCTGGCAGAGGGCAGGGACGCTGACGTCGGCGCTACAACTGCACCCCTCAAGCTACTCAAAACTACATTCAAGAAGATTATTAACCCTTCAGGTGCTTCACAGGAACTAAAGCAACGTGGAAGGAAAAAATGGACATTTTAATTTTTCCAACAAAAATTTTTTTTTAGCATCAATTTTTTCATTTTTACATGGGCAACAGGATAAAATGGATCCTAAAATTTGTTGGGCAATTTCTCCTGAGTACACAGATACCTCATTGTGGTCATAAACCACTGTTTGGGCGCACGGCAAGGCTCAGAAGGGAAGGAGCACCATTTGACTTTTTGAATGGAAAATATGCTGGAATATTTAGCGGTTGCCATGTCGCATTTGGAGAGTCCCTGTGTGCCTAAACATTGGAGCTCCCCCACAAGTGACCCCATTTTGGAAACTAGACACCCTAAGGAACTTATCTAGATGCTTAGTGATCACTTTGAACCCCCAGGTGCTTCACAAATTGATCTGTAAAAAAAAGAAAGTACTTTTTTTTCACAAAAATTTTCTTTTAGCCTCTGTTTTTTCATTTTCACATGGGCAACAATATAAATTGGATCCTAAAATTTGTTGGGAAATTTCTCCTGAGTACACAGATACCTCATATGTGGTCATAAAACATTGTTTGGGCGCACGGCAGGGCTCAGAAGGGAAGGAGCGCCATTTGACTTTTTGAATGGAAAATATGCTGGAATATTTAGCGGTTGCCATGTCGCATTTGGAGAGTCCCTGTGTGCCTAAACATTGGAGCTCCCCCACAAGTGACCCCATTTTGGAAACTAGACACCCTAAGGAACTTATCTAGATGCATAGTGAGCACTTTGAACCCCCAGGTGCTTCACAAATTGATCCTTAAAAAAAAGAAAGTACTTTTTTTTCACAAAAATTTTCTTTTAGCCTCTGTTTTTTCATTTTCACATGGGCAACAATATAAATTGGATCCTAAAATTTGTTGGGAAATTTCTCCTGAGTACACAGATACCTCATATGTGGTCATAAAACATTGTTTGGGCGCACGGCAGGGCTCAGAAGGGAAGGAGCGCCATTTGACTTTTTGAATGGAAAATATGCTGGAATATTTAGCGGTTGCCATGTCGCATTTGGAGAGTCCCTGTGTGCCTAAACATTGGAGCTCCCCCACAAGTGACCCCATTTTGGAAACTAGACACCCTAAGGAACTTATCTAGATGCATAGTGAACACTTTGAACCCCCAGGTGCTTCACAAATTGATCCTTAAAAAAAAGAAAGTACTTTTTTTTCACAAAAAATTTCTTTTAGCCTCTGTTTTTTTCATTTTCACATGGGCAACAGTATAAATTGGATCCTAAAATTTGTTGGGCAGTTTCTCCTGAGTACACAGATACCTCATATGTGGTCATAAACCACTGTATGGGCGCACGGCAGGGCTCAGAAGGGAAGGAGCGCCATTTGACTTTTGAATGGAAAATATGCTGGAATATTTAGCGGTTGTCATGTCGCATTTGGAGAGTCCCTGTGTGCCTAAACATTGGAGTTCCCCCACAAGTGACCCCAGTTTGGAAACTAAACCCCCTAAGGAACTTATCTAGATGCATAGTGAGCACTTTGAACCCCCAGGTGCTTCACAAATTGATCCTTAAAAAAAAGAAAGTACTTTTTTTTCACAAAAAATTTCTTTTAGCCTCTGTTTTTTTCATTTTCACATGGGCAACAGTATAAATTGGATCCTAAAATTTGTTGGGCAGTTTCTCCTGAGTACACAGATACCTCATATGTGGTCATAAACCACTGTATGGGCGCACGGCAGGGCTCAGAAGGGAAGGAGCGCCATTTGACTTTTTGAATGGAAAATATGCTGGAATATTTAGCGGTTGTCATGTCGCATTTGGAGAGTCCCTGTGTGCCTAAACATTGGAGTTCCCCCACAAGTGACCCCAGTTTGGAAACTAAACCCCCTAAGGAACTTATCTAGATGCATAGTGAGCACTTTGAACCCCCAGGTGCTTCACAAATTGATCCTTAAAAAAAAGAAAGTACTTTTTTTTCACAAAAAAATTCTTTTAGCCTCAGTTTTTTTCATTTTCACATGGGCAACAGCATAAATTGGATTCTAAAATTTGTTGGGCAATTTCTCCTGAGTACACAGATACCTCATATGTGGTCATAAACCACTGTTTGGACGCACGGCAGGGCTCAAAAGGGAAGGAGCGCCATTTGACTTTTTGAATGGAAAATATGCTGGAATATTTAGCGGTTGCCATGTCGCATTTGGAGAGTCCCTGTGTGCCTAAACATTGGAGCTCCCCCACAAGTGACCCCATTTTGGAAACTAGACCCCCTAAGGAACTTATCTAGATGCATAGTGAGCACTTTGAACCCCCAGGTGCTTCACAGAAGTTTATAACGCAGAGCCGTGAACATAAAAAATCATTTTTTTTTCTCAAAAAATGATTTTTTAGCCCACTATTTTTTATTTTCACAATGGTTACAGGAGAAATTGGACCCCAAAAGTTGTTGTCCAGTTTTTCCTGAGTACGCTAGTACCCCATATGTGGGGGGGAACCACTGTTTGGGCACACGTCAGGGCTCGGAAGGGATGTAGTGACGCTTTGAAATGCCGACTTGATGGAATGGTCTGCGGGCATCTTGTTACGTTTGCAGAGCCCATGATGTGCCTAAACAGTATAGAACCCCCCAAGTGACCCCATTTTGGAAACTAGACCCCGCAAAGAACTTATCTAGATGTGTGGTGAGCACTTTGAACCCCAAGGGCTACACAGAAGTTTATAACGCCCGGGCATGAAAATAAAAAAATCATATTTTTTCCACAATCAGGATCTTTTAGTCCCAATTTTTTTATTTTCCCAAGGGTAACATGAGAAATTAGACACCAAAAGTTGTTGTCCAATTTGTCCTGAGTATGCTGATATCCCATATGTGGGAGAAAACTACTATATGGGCACACGTCGGGGCTCGGATGGGAAGTAGTGACGTTTTGAAATGCCCACTTGATGGATGGTCTTCGGACGTCATGTTACGTTTGCAGAGTCCCTGATGTGCCTAAACAGTAAAAACTCCCCACAAGTGACCCCATTTTGGAAACTAGATCCACTAAGGAACTCCTATAGATGTGTGATAAGCACTTTGAATCTCCAAGTCCTTCACAGAAGTTTATAACGCAGAGCCGTGAAAATATAAAATCTTTTTTTTTCCACAAAAATAATTTTTTAGTCCCCATTTTTTTCCCAATGTTAACAGGAGAAATTTGAACCCCAAAAGTTGTTGTGCAATTTTTCCCGAGTACGCTGATACCCCATATGTGGGGAGAAACCACTGTTTGGGCATACGTCGGGGCTTGGAATAAAGGGAGCACTGTTTGACTTTTTGAACGCAAAATTTGCAGAAATCAATGGTGGCGCCATGTCGCGTATGGAGACCCCCTGATGTGCCTAAATAGTGAAAATCCCTCAATTCTAACTCCAACCCTAACCCCAACCCCAACCCTAACCCCTACACACACCTAACCCTAATACAAACCCTAACCATAACCCTAACCCCAACACACCCCTAACCCTAATCCCAACTCTAACCATAAACCTAACCACAAGCCTAACCCTAATTCCAACCCTAACCCTAATTCCAACCCTAACCCAAATTCCAGCCCTAACCCTAATTCTAACCTTAACCCTAATGCTAACCCTAACCCTAAGAATGGGTTCATATTGCGTATTACCAGCCCGTTCAACACATAGTGTTGACCGGCTGGTAACGGTATAGCATAACGCGATCGCGTTATGCTATACCCGCTAGCACAGATGAATCAGCAGATGATTCATCTGTGCTAGTGGTGACGGAGCCCAGACGCTGCAGCCCGTGTCCGAGGCTCCTTCACTGAATGACGGCACGTCGCGAGGATCCCCAGCAAAATCCGCCGAGGATCCCCAGCAAAATCCGCCGTGGATCAGCAGCAAAATCCGCCCCTGATCAGCAGCAAAATCTGCCGCGGATCAGCAGCAATATCCGCCGCGGATCAGCAGCAATATCCGCCGCGGATCCGCAGCAAAATCAGCCGCAAAATCAGCCGCGGATCAGCAGCAAAATCAGCCGCGGATCAGCAGCAAAATCCGCTGCGGATCCGCAGCAATATCCGCCGCGGATCCGCAGCAAAATCAGCCGCGGATCAGCAGCAATATCCGCCGCGGATCAGCAGCAATATCCGCCGCGGATCAGCAGCAATATCCGCCGCGGATCAGCAGCAAAATCCGCCGCGGAACAGCAGCAAAATCCGCCGCGGATCAGCAGCAAAATCTGCCGCGGATCCGCAGCAATATCCGCCGCGGATCCGCAGTAAAATCCGCCGCGGATCAGCAGCAATATCCGCCGCGGATCAGCAGCAATATCCGCCGCGGATCAGCAGCAATATCCGCCGCGGATCCGCAGCAATATCCCCGCGGATCAGCAGCAATATCCGCTGCGGATCCGCAGCAAAATCCGCCGCGGATCAGCAGCAATATCCGCCGCGGATCAGCAGCAATATCCGCCGCGGATCAGCAGCAATATCCGCCGCGGATCCGCAGCAAAATCCGCCGTGGATCAGCAGCAATATCCGCCGCGGATCCGCAGCAAAATCAGCCGCGGATCAGCAGCAATATCCGCCGCGGATCAGCAGCAAAATCCGCCACACGGATCCGCAGCAAAATCAGCTGCGGATCAGCAGCAAAATCCGCCGCGGATCAGCAGCAAAATCCGCCACGCGGATCCGCAGCAAAATCAGCTGCGGATCAGCAGCAAAATCCGCTAGGAAAAAAAAAAAAATTCTTTATTTTTTTATTTGTCCCTAACTATGATAAAGGGGGGGTTCATTTACTTTTTTTTATTTTGATCACTGTGACAGTTTATCACAGTGATCAAAATAAATTTTTGGACACTGGGGGGCGCACTGCGCATGCGCCCGCCATTTTCCAAGATGGCGGCGCCCATGAAGAGACCCGGGCGGACGCCGGGACCGATCCAGGAACATCGGTGGACCGGGAGAGGTGAGTAGGGGGGTCGGAAGGTTAGGGGGGGGATCGGAAGGTGGGGGCAGCGGAGCAAAGGAGGAGGGGAGCAGATAGTGACGGCGGTGACCGATCACCGCCATCTTTTGGTGGCGGCGGCCGATCGCCGCCGTGACTACGTGTGGGGGGGTCAGGGCTCGGTGTCCAGCCATGGCAGATGCTATTGCAGCATCGGCCATGGCTGGATTGTAATATTTCACCAATTAAATTGGTGAAATATTACACATTGCTCTGATTGGCTGTTTCACTTTTAACAGCCAATCAGAGCGATCGTGGCCACGAGGGGGTTAAGCCAACCCCCTGTGGTGAAGCACAAAGGGTCCTGTAACTGCGGGTCGGGTGACCTCTGAGTGACCCTGGTCACCCAACCCGCAGGGACACGATCCTTTCATGACGCAGGGTATGCGTCATAGGTCGGATTGGCACCGACTTTCATGACGCATACGCTGTGTCAAAGGTCGGGAAGGGGTTAAAATGCATAAAAAAGGGGTAAAGTGAGTGACAAGGAGGCCCCACATATAAAGGTCAGCAGTGAGTTAATACTGCACTAGTATAATTAACTGCATGGCTGTAGACATCAACCTATAGGGCATTCATATTTCTATGTGGAATATCCTTGCATATTGGAGGTGCACTCCTATCCAATGCATGGTACTTAGTAAGATTCACATCAATGTATAGCAATAATCAAGGAATGCATGTTTAATACCTATAATAATAGATTTTATTATCTATCATGTAGAGAGATTAGGAACCATAAATGGGAAACCTATAATATGCCTGAATAAGTACAATCATATGTCCATGTCAAGATGGGTGGTACTCGCATGTGCCAATAAAGTAAACTCTTAAAGTAGAGAATAAGGAAGAAGACTCCTAGGCATGTATAAATATAAATCAATAAAAGTTCTGTATAGCCACGTAAGCACCACACATTCTGACCACACTAGTAGGCATGACGAATGGAAAAGACACCTGGACCATAGGTATAAAGATAAGGGCTCATACCCACTTGTGAGAAACTCGGATGAGAGTCGCACGTCAATACCCGGCACTGCTGCTAGCACTCGGATCGGAGCGTTCAGCTGCATACAAGTACATGCAGCTGAACGTTCCGATCTGAGTGCCGGAGGGTATTGACGTGCGAGTCTCGTCGGAGTTTCTCGCAAGTGGGTATGAGCCCTAAGGCTACTTTCACACATCAGTTTTTTTGAATCAGGCATAATCTGTCCTATGCCTGATAGGACGGATCCGGCGCTGATTTAAAAAAACTGATGCAACTGATCAGTCCTGACATTTTCAACCCGGAAATATAAAATTTCTATGTTGAAAATGGAGAGAGAGAGAGAGAGAGAGAGAGACCGGATCAGTTTTCTGACGGATTTGTCAAAAGACTGGTCCGGCGCCATAGGTTTTCATTGTTTCCGGCCGCCTGAAGTGCCGATTCAGGCACTGTCAGGCGGCTCCGGAAAAAAAAAAAAAACGTTGCAGCAAGCGTCTTGTCCGGCCGCCGGAATGTACAATTCCGACGGATCCGGCCAAAAACGGATGCAACGCAGTGATATCAGGCGCGATCCGGCGCTAATGTAAGTCAATCCTAAAAAAACGCATCCGGTACCGGATCCGTTTTTTTAAAATCACTCCGGATAGCGCCTGATTCAAAAAGCCTGAAGTGTGAAAGTAGCCTAAATCAGATACTCAACTGTAATGACCTTAATGGAGTGGAGTATGGGCTCCGCTACATGCTCTCCGTATACACATTTCCGCTACATACGCTCTGTACAGACATCTCCACTACATACGCTCCGTACACACATCTCTCATTCACACGCAGCTCCGCTCCGTACACCTCGCACTCACACGGCTCCACTCCATACACCTCGCACACACGGCTCCTCTCCATAAACCTCGTACATGCGCGGCTCTGCTCCGTACACTTCGTACACGGGTGGCTCTGCTCCGTACACGTTTGGCTCTGTACAGACATCTCCGCTACATACGCTCCGTACACACATATCCCATTCACACGCAGCTCCGCTCCGTACACCTCGCAGTCACACGGCTCCCCTCCATACACCTCGTACATGCGCGGCTAAACTCAGTACAGGTCGTACAAGCGCAGCTATGCTCCGTACACCTCGTACACACACGGCTCCGCTCTGTACACCTCGTACATGCGCGGCTCTGCTCCGTACACCCCATACACGCGCGTCTCCACTCCGTACACCCCGTACACACGTGGCTCCGCTCCGTACACCTCGTACACACTCGGCTCCGCTCCGTACACATCGTATGCACACAGCTCCGCTCTGTACACCTCGTACACACACGGCTCCGCTCCGTACACCTCGTATACACACGGCTCTGCTCCGTACACCTCGTACACACACGGCTACATCCACCCTGTAAACCCTCCTGACCCCACACATAAACTTCCCCTCATCCAGCACCATGACAACCAGCCCAGCAAAGTCCTGCACACAGGAAGAGGAGGAGCTTGCCGTGTGCTCTGTGTGAAGCTGCTGGAGAGAGCTCCCTGCAAAGGGAGTTTTTTTTTCCTTTTCTCCTGGACTGCTTGCCTGCCCTCTCCCTGAAAGAGAGACTTTTACCTGGGACTGAGCTCAGGGGCTGGGCCCCTGGCTCCCACCCTCCAGCAAGCCGGCTGCGGGTGGGAGGCCTCATATACCAACAGGAGGCCATACCATCTAGCCAGTCCCAGGGAGGATGGCAAGGAAAAAGCCCTCCGGCGGCCGCAAGACCCCAGGGACCAAGACCCCCGAGGCCGGTACCATGGCGGTTCCTCCTCCCGGAGGAGGAGGAGAGGCGGCCAGCGGAGGTGCGGTGGTGGAGCCCCCCAACATCTGGGGCTCCAAGGCAGCGGGGGAGCCTGTCACCACCTATGGCTCCCGCATCCACGCGCACCTCTGCGAATACGAGGAGGCCGCCAAACAGCTGAGGAGACTCCGGAAGGAGTTGAAGGGAGCACGCCTGATCTTAAAGTACAAGCTCCCTGCCTCAAGGAGAGCAGAGGTCACCGCCACGGTGGAGAGGCTGAAGGGTCCATTACAGCCCTGGAACATCGGAGGGCAGAGATCCTGGCTGGGAGCGGCCCCTTGGAGGAGAAACTAAAGAACGACGACCGGGTCAGGGCCCTGACCGGTAGGTCTCCTGGGGGGTCAGGAGGCCCCAGCCAGGTAGGGGAGGAGAAGGAGGAAGATGGCGGCTGTAAGGCATATGCACCAGTCCCACCTGAAGACCTGGTGAGTGTAAACGCCCAGGTATCATGCAGCCGGATAGCCCCCGAGCAAGTGGCTCTCCCACCGGACTCCAGTAATTCGGAGGAAAGTGGGAGCGAGGGGGTGGATGGAGGGAGTGGTAGCAGCAGTGAGGGGGGCTGCCTCATCCTGCAACATGTGCGGCAGATCGAGTCCCCAGCACGGTTTGGCGAGCTGTTTGGGGATGAGATCTGCTAGGATGGGGCAACCGGGAAGGGGAAGAAAAGAAAAAAAAAAGCCAAGATCACCACCATAGACAAATTTGTCTATGCTCCCCTTCCTGGGGCCCCCCTGTCCCGTCGTGTGAAACCCGCTACCCACCCCGGCTCGGGCCCTGTGGTGGGTCCGCAGCAAGGGAGCGGGGAGAGAAGAGTCTGCCCGGGTCTGGGTGCCATGTCTAGTGGTGGCAGCTCGGACTCAGGCAGCGATATGGAGAGTGTCGGTGCCGGTATTGTTGATGGTGGTGGTGCTCGGGCCCAGTCCTCTGTTGCAGCGGGGGCTGGCCCGGCACCTAGAGTCGGTACAGCCGGGGCCGCATC